>VZTX01007008.1:364921-474632 GCA_013400915.1 Pardalotus punctatus
TTTTTTTTTTTTTGGTAGGAAACAGAAGATATGAGAAAAAAAAATCCATGTAATTGGGAGCCTCTTTGAGAACACACTTCAAGATGACTTTAAAATAGATCTGGTCAGACTTTCCAAATTTCATTCTGCTGGGAAGGTTTTCACTCTGAATCAAAGAGGAAACCCAGAAATTTTGAAGCTTCCCATGGGTATGAAATTTAGTCTGTCTCATTTCATTTCACTTCATTTCATTTTACTTCATTTCATCCCATCTTTGGAATTCCTTCTACTGATTTAATTCCTAGCACTGATGAAAATCTACTAGCAGAGTTTCTGATCCTAGAAAAAAAAGCAAACCATTACTGAGCTCTTAGTATGGCTGTGATCCCTAATCTGCAGAACACTGCATCAACTACAACCACGTCATGAGCAAGAGTGCTTAGACATCTTTTGTGAAGAAAGCAACCTAGAAGTGAACACATAAAGACAAGGCTAAGGATACAAGAACCTTCACTAAGATCATGGCAGCAGGAATCCTTCAAGCTGGAAGTTCTTGTTCAGACTTCCATACTGGACAAGTTCTTGAGTTTGTACAGTAACTTTTAGTGATACACGCAGAACCTAGTGAGCAGAAAAAAAAATACAAATTTACCCATGAATTTACCAAATAAGACCTGGTACAAAGAAAAAGCATGCAATCTCCACAGAAAATAGTACAACTCTCATTGGCTTTGAAAAACACAATACAATCATCATGTTTGTTACAATGGCCTCAGAAGATAGGATTAACCCATTTCTGATGAGCCATATTATTTCGAATCACATTTTGATTATGTGATTTACCCTCCCAGCAATTCAGTCTGCATAACATCCACTGTCTGTTTAACCAAAATGGACTGTCTGATGATGGATACTTTTATACTGGGTTAAATTGACTGTGCAGCTGTTTAAACACTGAAGGCACTCAAGCGACTGCTTAAGCTATTATTGCTAGAGGTACTGCATTATGAATCAAACTCTAACTAGTAAAGAAATATCTTTCACATGATTTTCATTAAAAGATACACTGAGACAGTTACTGAGTGAATACAGCTAAAAACATGGTTTGTAAAAAAATTAAAATTATACCGTTTAAGTCTGTTTTGAATAACATTTCCCCAAGGTTTACAGATCTCTGTTGTGAATTCTTCATAATGCCTATATTGGAAACGTAAGGAACATGGTCTATTTGAAAAGAAAAAGTATATTAAACAACAACAACAAACATACTGAATTTATTCCTGCTTACATATGAGTGTCTTCTAAAGCAGTAATGATCCAGGTGCTTTGACATCTTGATTGTGTTACCTGTGGAAAGCAGAACTATTTTGAAACAAAACCACTGAAAAGTATTCATGTTAATTGATACTCCTCATTTTAAAAAAAGAGCAAAATTTAAAATTCTGTTTAATTTGCTAAGTAAAAACAGCAAAACTCTTAAGAGCATATGTTCCTAAAACCAACTCAGAATAAATGTTGATTTTATTACCCTCGTATTCCTCACAGGAATAATGATACAGAATTTATTCCCCTACACTTTGATGTCAATGATGACCTTCCATTAATCACTCAGTTTTACAAGTGTTTTTG
This sequence comes from Pardalotus punctatus, assembly GCA_013400915.1. Taxonomy (NCBI): domain Eukaryota; kingdom Metazoa; phylum Chordata; class Aves; order Passeriformes; family Pardalotidae; genus Pardalotus; species Pardalotus punctatus. The sequence goes on from VZTX01007008.1 coordinate 366,530, forward strand.
CATATGGGTAGAATGCACAATGCTGTTTATCTGGGAAAGTTATAGTTTAAATAATAATGAAACAGCATTTTATAGAAGGTACCGTCTCTTGATTTGTTTTACTATCATGAGATGGCTGACTACATGGAAAATATATGCACAGGTTGCCAAATTGCTTTCCTATTTTAGAAAATGTATCTATTATTCTTTGTGATTATTGCAATAACAAATAACTTTGCTTTTAATCTGAAGGCGTTATCTAGGGCTTAGATAAAGGAAATCAACTTCTGGAGAAGATTTACAAATGTTTAGTATTTGAATAACAAACCCTTTTTTCCTTTTTTTTTTTTTTTTTTTAGATGGAATAGTCTGGAGTATAAATAAAAATCTCCAACACGGCATCTACATAAAAACTAGTCCTCTTGCCTGAAAAATACATATCCTCATTTCTTATTTTTTGAAGACATGAATTCACTAAAGTACAGTACAATTAGAAGTAATAAATATTAAAGTCAATATTGACAATTTCAAGGTTTGAATTGTAAATTTCAAAATTTGTCAAATTATCCATTTTTTCTAATTTGAAATTATCAAATTGTTTCTTATTGTTGACATGGTCAAATGGATGTGATGTGAGCTGTACAAACTATTTTGTATTCATCATGTACTTGGTCATGTACTGTAACTTCAAATGGACAAAATGGCACCAAAGAATGATTGAAATGTTAACATCTGAAAAAAAATGGAATAAATGTATAAAACTTAAATTCATATTGTGCCATGTCTGGGTTTCAGCTGGGATAAACTTAATTTTTTTTCACAGTATCTGGTTCAATAGCTGTGCTTTTAATTTAATATGAAAATTTTGACAACACACTGTTGTTTTGGTTGTTGCCAAGCAGTGCTTACCCATAGTCAAGGACTTTTCAGTTTCCCATGCTCTGACAGTGAGAAGCTGCACAAGGAGCTGGGGGGAGCATGGCCAGGACAGCTGACCCAGACTGGCCAAAGGGATATTCCATGGCACAGGAGGGTCACAGCCAGTGCAGAAACTGGGGGGAGCCTGATGGAAGGGGCTAATCACTGCTTGGGGATGGGATGGGCATTGATCAGCCAGGGGTGAGCAACTGTGTCTTGTGTCTTAGACTGTTCTTGTTTGACTCATGAGTTTTACTTTTGTTTCCCAATTCTCTTCCCAACCAGCCAGGGGGACAGGCAGGGAGGGAGTGAGCAGGCATCTTCATGGTAGTTTCCAGCTGGGTTTAAACCACAGCATCCCATTTCTTTCTTTCCTTACAATTTTTGTCACAATAATGATGTGTAATAGTCTTTAATATACAGAACAGCTAGATTGCTAGTCAGTCCCAATTCAGTCTCAAGGCTTTTACTATAAATGAGTTAATAAAAAGTCCATTGCGGGCTTTGCTTGAATTAACTTTTTGAGTTATCACATAGTATGTTGGAATATGGTGGTAAATTGACACAATAATAGTTGTGAGAATGACAGATATCACAGACAACACTAATTCAGTTCTTCTTGCGTTCTACAAAAATGGTAAGAATGGCATTGTTTTGGGGAGAAAAAATAACCTGTTCAGAGATGTCGAACCTTTCAGTCTTGCAATTTGCTTTCCCACAAAGAGCCAAAGCAGACCGAGAAACTGCTTTAAAATGAGATAAAGCAGTAAATCAGAAGTCTTAACAGCTTTTCAGAAACACAGCAAATAGCTGCAATTTGGTATATAACATTAATGGTGCACTATTAACTCCCAGCTGCAGAGCAGACAGATGGCAGCATACTGCCATACATTTGTGAAATGGAGTAGAATTTCAACACTGACCTTCTGAACCAGGGGCTCACAAAAATTCTACACAAGATAGACAGGCTGTCTCACCAAAGCTTCATGGCCTACTTACAGGGTAAAAAAAAAAAATTTAGAAAAGTGTTTACTGTCTTTACTGGTACCTTTTGAGAATCAAATATATGTAACAAGAAAAGAGATTGCAAGAATAAATGCTAAACTGGCATAAGCCAAAAATGCTGTTTATAATACCCCAATAACTAAGCACACAGATATATTTGTTATTACATTTTTTAGTAGAATATCTCTCTGCATATGGTCTTATGAAAAACAGTTACAAATATAGACTAACATATGGTTTTAGTTTGAATTCATACATTTAAAGAGTTATTTAAAGGGCTACATTAAAGGCTTATTTTAAAACTATTAAGTGTTGATACTCATAGACATGCAGTTTTCCATTAACTTCAGCACATCACACATCCAAAATAGAAGTTGTATTCATGGTGGTGACTTTCCAAACAAGAAGGGCACGTTAAGCATATTTAGGAACATCACACAAGACTGTCCATCTCCAGTAGAATTTTCAAAAGAACTTGTGACAGAAACTATTGATAACTGCTATGTGAGCAGAAAACACTTACTGAACAAAAACCCCACCTTTCATGCCAACAGCAGAACCCACATTGTTTAGAAATTACTTGAATACACGAGCTTCACATGTAAAACAGATGAAAATAGTAAAAAACTAAAATGCCAAAATTTAGGTCACAGCCCCCATATACCAAGGAAATATATTCCTTGACAAGACACATCACCACTTAACTGAAAAATTGCTCCCTTCTGACCTGCATAAGAAGTTCATGCTGATGTAACTAGACAGGAAGGATCTCTGCAGCAAGGGTTTCCCAGCAGAACCGTAAGGTACAGGAAGTGTAAGAAGGTAAAAGGAATTCTCAAGCTTGCATTTCCCAAGTGTTGGATGCACAGCTTTTTGCCAGTGAGACAACAGAAAAGATCCCTGGTGTCACCAGAATATAAAAATGTGAAAGGTTTTCAAAGACACCAAGAACAAAGTTTCCACAGAGAAGGAAGTCCACAAGTCAATCACGGTATGCAAAGAATAGGCTATGGAAATATGGTGCTAGCACCACTGTTTTAAGGCTTATTTCTTTAGGATATCAAGAAAAATTATTTGCTACAGTTTTTGCTTCCCTGCCCTCCTCACAGTGATTTTTTTAAACAGAAAGACTAATCTTAGCCAGATTTGATAAAAGTAAACCTGTCAGCTATTAAGAATCTAAAAGTTCCAGGCAATTACATGCAGAGGGTCTAGATATTATCTCACCCTCAGCGAGAGAAAGACCGGAGCCTGAGTACAGGAGTCATTAGTCACCAGAGCATCCAGATGGGACAGAAGTGTTGGAAATACTTAAAGTTTATATCTCATTCCAAGGCAAAAATAATATAGAAAGCCATAATATTATAAGTTCTATTATTTCCAGTATTCAAAAAAACCCACTGGAAATACCCTTGTGATGTTATACAGCTTTTTTAATATATTGAGCATGGTTTACATGACAATAGATATCTAAGTATTCACATAAAATAGGCATATGATAATTTTTCAGATAATTCAGATTTGTACACGTGGAGTGCAAGATGAAATAGACAGCCTGAGATCCCTCTTCTGAAAGGAAACTTTACAAAATGAAGGACAATTAGAAGCACTATTTTCAGTTCCATCTTCGATCAGGTCCGGTTTCAGCCGAGTGACCTGGATGTCTCTTTAGGCTCTTAAGTCATCACTGTAAATATATTCTGGTTTATTGGCTATGGAAGAAAAGAGAAGACCATATGACCTGTTGCTACAGTTATGTAACAATAAAAAGGAAGAAAACTGCATTTCAAATCCACAGACCACAGCGGTTTACAGCTACTGGGCTATTAATGAAGTTGTCTTTGCGAATAGACCCATTCCATGTTTTTTGAATGTCAGGATTAAATTACTTTTATTGCTTCAGGAATCTTCATTCTTAGACATTGTGCAACTGTTTCATGCTTGCGTAAGTTTGGAATGAGTCCTGAGCTAATTAATTGTCATGGAGTCTTTAAACCATCCAGTTGAATTTATTGCTAACTAAAGATTTTGTCAATCTGTTTGCCAGAATACAGGTAAAACACAGGTAGCGATGTCAGCAGTTGGATTCTTGTATCTCAGTAATGGATGGGCTTGCTATATCTTAGTTAATTTTTTAAAATCTTATTTATTTTTACATAATAGGAATCAAAAGATGAAGAAAAGACAAATCAAAATACTTCAAAATGAAGTACTTTGCATCTGAGTTCTGCTATTCAAGTTGCCCTCCTAGGGTCAACCTTTTCAAAGGTAACCACTGTTGCCTTCTGCTTCCCTCAGACATGTAGCACAGCTAGTTTGTTTTTCAAAGCTTTTCCAGGTGAGCATGGGGCTCTAAAAGCTCTTCACAAATAGCAGGGTAGTGTTTTTCAGGATGCTCTCTCCTACTGACAGAAGCTTGCTTGGAAACAATTAATGTTTTTGGCTACCCCAATTTCCAAACTAGGCATGGGTGGCCAGTTCTATTCAAACACGCCTCTCAAATGACCATGATTTCTCTTTCCTCATCTTTTACATAGATAGAAATTCTGAACTGCAGATGGGCAATTTGGATGCCCATTGACATGGGTTTAGATGGCAGTAAGAATGTAGCCGCATTTTTCCCAGTATTGCCTTAAATGCAGAGCCATTTACCTCACAACAGCACATGCTCCACACCTGTAACACAGGTTTATGTCATCTATGTCTGTTTCTATGTTAGAAGTAATTGTACCATTGTGAATTCTTGCCTTTTACTAATGGCATGACCTTGGGGAGATAAGGCAGGCAAGGTAGAGCAGTAGGGAAGCCCCCTCAATGTCCAAAATTGCAGAGGAAAGGGCGTGGCCATGCACAGAGATGAAATAATGTGACAGAACAGAAAGAAATCTAACACTAGTAGAGCATTAGTTGAACCAGTCATCAAAATCATTAACAGTCTGTCCTATTTCTATCAGTATGTCTGTGTAAATGAAGGACAGAAAGATGGTCAGATTTTTTACAACAAAGCTTATCAATTCACTTCCCAAATACCCTTTCTTCAGCCCAGTTGCACCAAATAGTGTGTCTGTCAAGGTGACACTGGATAGAGCTGGAATTCTTTAGCATACATCTGATAAAGTGCATGGTATAAGAAAACCAGCTGGCTGCTACATTATTTCTGCCAATCAGATTAATGAATGCACTGGGTTACATTTGTAGTCCTTATTTATATAGCTAGATTTAGAATACCTCTCATAATCCTCCTTTAAAGTAATCCCCTTTTATATCCTCATTTTAATTGCATATCTTGCTGATGCCTATTTTTTAACATAGCAATGAAAATAACCATCAAGGAAGCCACAGCACAGAAAGACTATTTCACAAGAGTCTCTTTTGAAACATATTACTGAAAAACTAAAAAACCAAATTTTTTCACGCTGTAACTGTGATGTAATTCCTGCATGAAGATTGAAGCAGCCTCTATATGCTTTGTTATGTGAACTACCCTAATTCTCTTAGGAGGGCAATACTGTGGTTCAGAATGATAACACTGCAATATCTTTGCTTAACTTCCTTGGCTAGCCATAAAAATGTTCAAATAATAAAGTATATTTTAAAGTAATTGTGCTGATGTGTCAGAGGAGGGAACATTACCTAAGAACTGTATCAAATCCCTGAAGCTGGGTCTGCACCTAAGCCACCAGACTCTGAACTCTCAAAGGCCTTCTCCTTGAGTTTGATGGATGAGCGTGGCTGCAGTGGCAGTCGTGCAGTGGTAGGATACACCAGCTGCCTGAGCAGCATTCCAAAAAGGGAGTTCCACTGGAGCAGAAACACATTTTTGCAAGCACTGGGTCACTTACACCAAAACTAAAATGGTGCTTTCTGTCTGTTTTTTTTACCTGTGGCCATCAATATGATACCATGCATTTTTTTAAAGGAGTAATTTTTTTAAGGAGTATTTTTGGAGGGAAGCAACATTACATACACAGAAAATAACTTTTGTCCCACAGGTTATTTTGGGAACTTGAATACACGTTATTTGCTTCTTACTATTCCTACTTGACAGCATTTCATTTTCTGCCTGGCCACAGTGAAACACTGCTGCCACCTTTGGAAATTGTCTTCAGTGCAGGCATCTTCCTCTATGGGTTCATGGCTAATGCATTTTGTACCTGAATAGTAGTATGAGTCCTGCATCTATACTTATGAATGAAAGCACAATGGTATAATATCTCTGCCACCATTTTTTTTGTGTGTGTGTGTGTCAGAAATGAGCCTTGGTAAACTAAGGAGAAAAAAATTACAGCACTTATTACTGCCTGAAGAAAGTGGGGCAGAATGAAGACTGCTTTCCTTCCATTGGTGTTGGAAATTTTATATAATATCCTTTTAAAATCATAGAATCACTGAGCAAGTTCCATTATTCTGTCTGTGTGAGCTTTTTCAGTGCTTCAGACTGAAAGCTATTCTTACAACTGTGTGTAAATGAAGAGGTTGAGTGATGAAGATTGTAGATGAATCTGTAGACAGAATAATAGACAAATGAATTTTTCCTGACCTGAGTAGTCACGTGTAATATTTGGATGTATTTTACTTTCTATCCCCTCATAGGGTTTCACACAGCTAGACTAGATATTTTTTTTGTTCTGCCTGCCTTCCTACAATAGGTTGACACAGTCTCCTCATGCTCTTGGCAGCAGTTCAAAACTGACTTAACATTTTCAAGATATATGACAAAATTTTGTGTATTTCAATACTTTTTCAATGAATAAGATGATTTTATTTGAATGTTATAAAAGAAATTTAGAATGCTGTAAATTGTTACAATTTGCTGGAGAAAAAAATTCTTTTTATATCCCAGTATACTTACTCCTTCTCAGTTTAATAGGAGAAATATTTACTCTAGGATGTGTCTTTTTAGCCTGCAGAGCATAACCATATTCAGGATGTGTTCTTGTTTCATGTTTGGAAACAAAGAATACTATACAAGCCATCCTCATCTTTCAAAGTTCAGTCTGTCATCCTGGATAATTGTATCATTCTGATCATCATACTACCTAAGAATCTGTTTAATAGTAAAAGCAGTCATAAACAACTCATTAGAAAAATAGCATATTAAAAATTCAGTTTGCAAAACTATTGAGATACTTGCTTAATTTTCCATGCATTTATTTTTGTAATTATTATTCTCCTTGCTTTATAGTTTGGCAGTTAAAGAAATACTATAATTACTATCAGCAACCAATAAAGCATTTTAAAGTATTTTCTTAAAACTGAAAACCACCTAGTTTGTACCTCAAAAATTTGCAATGGAAGATGAAGAATGAACCCAGTGATTCAGAAGTTATTTAATATTCCCTTGTGATATTTTGGCTATCAGCAGCAAATGCTTCCAAATTACTAATGGCATTTCACAGCTCTTTTGCAAAAGTGCATACTTTCAGTTTTAAAGATTTAACATATTTGTGAACAGTGCTAATTTAAAATAACCTCTCTTTCAAATAATCCATATTAATTTCATATCTTGTGTTGCATGTGTCTTAACCTGGAAGTAATGGCTGTTGATATAAGAGCGGTAGGACATACAAAGAAATGAAGCTGATGTTTTTAGGTTCAGGCTTAGGTTCTGGTTCATAACTGCATTTCTCTAAGAAAGCAAAGAAATAAGTACTTTCTGCAATCAGCCTATATTTTCCATCCTAAATAAGAAGCCTCATTTTAATTTAACTTTTTTGTGAGCACTATCACCACACCCTCCCATGGCTACATATCAGGAGTCAACTATACAGTTCTGTACTAGTGTAACCCTACATGGTTATGATTAATGACCTGCCTTTTGCATTTCCGTAAGGGTTGGAACTTCAATGTGTAAGTTAAAACACTGGTCCCATTAAAGTCAATAATACAACTCCCATTGACTTAAGATGTTTAAGAATTTCATCCACTGCCCTTTGCTTCACATTGTTCTTGATTATTCATTTGGAGATTATATGAAAGATGAAAAATATCTATTTTTATCTATTCATATTCTTTTACATAAGCTGCAAACAGCTGTTGTTTCTTTAACATACGTAAGCACTCTTCCTATGCTCAAAGAAATCTGCGTTTCAAGAATCTCTGTCAAAATCATGGGAAAGTAACTGAGTTGATGCTTCCCTTGTAACTCTTTATAGGTACATAAAGAAATGTATATCCAAGTTTAAGTACTTTTGTATTCATATATTTGATTGTGCAGTGATGTGAAGATTAGAAATTTAAATTTTTTTAAGCCTGAAAATTCTTGAAATGCTCTTCAAGAAATCACAGATAGAAAATAGTTTTCAGTTCTTAAACAAATAATGGTTCAATCACTCTTCTACATCTAGTAAATATGGATGTGTAACAGTAAGTAAAAATAAATCTAACATTTAGGGAGGGATGAGAGATACAGAGTGGACAAAAAAAGTTTTTTCATGTATTCTTTCCTTTGGCCCACTGTGCAGTGTCAGTGTTGCAGAGCCAGAAGCAGAGCTGCACCAACAAAGCTGCTTTCTCTGGCAGCAGTATTCTCCTCTTGCATGTCAGCACAGTTGAATTACTCACTCTATCACAACATGGGCACCAAATACACAGAATATGAAAAAGAATACCAATCTCAATTTGATTCAAGGTTACTACCTGATGTATATTCACTAAAGCACTATGTCTTCAGGTGTTTCTGTGCCATTGGATCCTTATATTTGCCTCCATTAACTGTACTGAGTTTAAGAGGGTTCCAATTCATGTGGCATTGGGTCCTACTAACTAAACTGCCTAATTACAAAAGAGATTGTCAAACACACAAAAACAAAACAAAACAAAATAAAACAAACCAAAAAAAAAAAAAAAAAAAAACCTCTATGATATCAAGAGATGGAGTTATGCTTCATAGGAGCTCTGTGACTTCATGTACCTGTATGTAAAACTGGGATTTACACAGAAATTTTTATGAAGACATTTTGTGAGACTTGGTATCTCAATATATTGGGCAAAGGGGATACAGAATTATCATAAGATAATATTGATAAAACTATATAATATAATATACAGTCCAAGCTGCAAAACTGTATTAGGTTATGTTTTAACCATCTAAAGAAAACACGAGCAATTAGATAAAGCTTTGATGCCATAAAGAAGGGACTGAATGATCCTAAAGTATGCTATATAAAGCAAGTGTTCAGTAGCATCAGAGCACTAAATTGTTTGACTGCACTGACCCTCAGCAGCATTATCTATCTATTCTTGCCCCTAGTACGTCAGCAATAGCTCGTTCAGTGCTGCAATCAGAAGAAAGGTACCAGAGCTGCAAAACAGATTTTTACCTGCATAGCCTGATTATATCAGGATTTGAATTCTTGATCTTCCCAATGAAATGCTGAATTTGTCAGGAGAGAATCTTGTCAAATGATGGGCAAAAATTTCTGTATGTACTGGTGCAGTTGACCTAGAATAGCAAAATGTTCAAACAATAATTTGTAACTGTAGCTATCACATAGAGTAGATTAGCAGCTGAAATTATAGAAAGGCATAACAGAACCCTGACAGCAGTTTTAGAGAAGATATCCAAGGAGGTTTGCAGAATCCCATTTTATGCTTTTACTTGCAAGAAGTATGAAAATAGAGATAAAAAGCTGGCATGTTTCATCTTCCCTCTCCTCTGGCCAGGTCTAATGGAATTCTGTCTATCAATAAAACAAAAGGGTGATTGAATTTTGACACTGTTCTTGTGAAAGTGAATAATAAAACAGAAAACCTTCATCTTTGACCATGGTCTGAGAGAAATTACCCCTGCATTTTATGTTAAATTGGTATTTGATGTAATTCCATTTAAAAATTGGAGTTACACACTATCATTTGGTAATAATAATTTCATTTCAATTTGATTAGATGTGCTTCAGCTTATTGTCATATTCATTAACTACATTCACTGCCATGGGAGTGTAATGCTATTCTGTTTGTTTGGATTAATTTCCCCCAGTCAAACAACGTGGGAAGAAGTGTTCATTCTGGGTTTTACAGATATGTAATGTCTACTTCTAAATCAAAAGTGTGAACTTGAGATTACTGTCTCTGCTGTAAACATAGGTATAGAAAAAATAAAGTTCCAATAGATTGCCCGGTTGATGATACTTACCATTACTTATCTTGATCCATGAATTGATTTTCTGGCCTTGCATATCTTTAAAAAGCAGCTGGGCTTTTTAAATACCATAATTTTCATAAGATGATGAGTAACACTGAGATTTAGAGCCTCCCAGCAAACATTCCTGCCATGATCCAACTCTCAAAAGAAGACATTTACAGTATTTACCCCTTAAATTTTGTTTTTCTGCTATACGTTTTTTGTGAAAATCCCTGAGACTCCCAGGAGTGTTCTTTTCCTGCATTTCTGTAATCACATGAAGATTCTCACCCTTTAGCATTTCTCTTGCAACTGAAGCTAATAGGACTTTTCTTTGTAAGTACATGGGGAGTATGTATCTGCATCACAAATTATGACAGCGATTTTTTTAAGCCAAAATATGATTAAAACTGATCAGAGGATAACCTTATCTCATTCTTTTGAGATTTTCTGCCTGAATTTGTTTTGACTCAGAATACAGGCTGACATAAAAATGAAGTTAAATATTATAGGTGGCCTCAGACCCATCTACAAAACCAGATGTGAATCCAGGGCTACTCAAGATTCAGTATTGCATTTATAGGCTTGAAATATCACATGCCTGGGTGAAAGGAGCACCATAAAGAGAATTTCATGTACATTGCTATCTAAGCTCTTAAATGCTCAACTCAATAATACCTGAGTACAACAATAACTTGTTCATAAACAGTACTTGCCCATTATGAACAAGCCATAGTCTTACAGAGGGTCAGTCTGAAGGAGTCTCAAAGCAAGAGCCACCACTTAAATGCTGATTACCTTGAACATAGGTATTTCTGTGTTGAACTGAGAAAAAAAGCACAGGAAAATATAAACAAAGGATGTCTGAATAAAAAGATGCAATGTTTACTGAAAATGCTGAACAACGTCAGAACCATTCTTGCGAATTCTTGCTCAAACAGGAATTAATCCTGAAGTTGCAAAAAATACTTTAAATTTTATGATAATGCTTTTAAGCGCAAAATGCCAATAAGAAAGTTTTAGAAAAAGAAACCTAAATACAAAACACTAGCAAATTATCTACTGATAATTTATATTTTAATTATAAATTGACTTTACCAGACTGTAATCTGATGTTTACAGAGAACAACAACAGAGGGCTCATTACTTTTATTACAAAGCAGCAGCTACATAAACATTTTACTAGCATATGCATTTACTCAGCCACCAATAACTACAAGGTATCCTCAGACATTGTTTCCCTAATAGGGCCAATGAATAGTGGTCCACTTTCAAACAGACTTCTGCCATTACATTACAATCTCTATCTCTGAATTTAAATGACCCTTCTCTATTATACTCATTCAGTTCTACTATGCAGGTACTTGAATGTGATTTAGAAAAATACTTAGATGTCTGGACATCTGGAAATAAAGATTTTCATTGCCATGTAACCACTGTATGGTAGTGCATAAATTTTTTTTCAGAATAAAAAATACACAGCTAGAGCTATGTAGGTTCTCTGGCATGTCCAATTTTAAACAAAGGCATCGAACACCTGTTGAAAAGATCACCTGAACTTCAGATTTCCTGTAACCATTTTTATCAGAAGCCATCACTGCATCAGTGATACTTTGCCTATACTGGGAAGGTTTGCTACTCAACCAGGAAAACCAGTAGTCTCAAGTATCTGGTTGTTGTTGTTTCAGGATTTATCTAAATTCAAACTGCAAAGTGTGCTGGGTCTGAGTTCTTGTTGTTTGCTTCAACATTCTCTTTGAACAGTTCAGGCCCTGTTCTTGCCCCAGGAATATCCCTCTAGGGATCTCAGCAAGTAAACTTTGCTCAGAACTCTTTTACTTAAAATTATATCCTACCTCATAAATTCAACCATTATGCAGAATAGATCAAGCATAGTAGAAAAATTCTTTAGAAACCAACATTCAGTGAAAGTAGAAAAGGAGATGAGAGGGAAAGAAAAATATGGGGAAAATCTGTAGGGCTTTTAGTGAAAGCAAACAAGAATTCATTCAAATTCTTAATCTAGCCCTAATCTGTTCCATGTAGTGCCTAAGAGCAGAGAGTGGGCAAGAATGGGTTAAATGTCTCTTTGAACATACATTAAGGAAAAAATTATCCATGCTCATTAGGCCTTTCAACATTGAGAATAATATGATTTTTTAATATATGTCTTATGATTTAGATTGAAAGTAGTTGTCTCCTTTCATCTGCAAAGGATTCACATAGGAGACTGCAAAAGAAAAAACAGTCATTTCTTGTTGTCCCATTCACTTTAAGCCGACTAGCAAAAGTATGTGTGAATTCATAGTGGTGCCTGACATTTTGTGCTGGTTTTACCATCAGACAGAAATTAAACTCCAAATAATCCACTCCCCTTCTCTCACCCCTTCTGGTAACACAGGGCGAGAAACAGAGAATATGGTTTGAGGTCACAATTTACTGAAAGCACAAAGCAAGGATAGGATGCATGCAATAACAAAAGCAATATTAGTAGCAAAACCATACAAAAAGAGAAGGTGTTTTACCCACAAAAAGGTGTTTACCACTGGGAACAAAAGTGAGATGGCAGGCGGCTGCTTTCTGTAGGTCGTGTCCATGTGGCTTCCCCACACGAAGACAATACAGCTGCCACTCCCATGCACCACACACGTGGTCCTTGGGAACAAGGGCAAGATGGTGTGGCAGCTCCTGCAGCTGGCATTTCCTGCCCCCAGCCTGAAAACAATGACAAAATACACTAAGCTCCTGGAAGCTGGGCCATCGGAGTCAGGGTCACACCGCTGCTCTGCCGGGCTCAGCTCTGCACAGGTGCCTGTGCCAACACTTCTGATGTTCCCCTGTGCTGTGGGGTCACCACTGTCCTACCCCTCCGCTGTGCCACTGTCAGCTCAGCTGGGCTCCCTCTTGGCTCCACCGCTCCTGACCCCTTCATTACTACAAAAGTCAGAACATCCTGCTCATCAAGACCAATCTTCCACCTACACTTTGAAAAATCCGTTTGGTTGCATAAAGATTCTGAACAGCAGCAATGCAATTTATTAGAGCATAGAAAGAAGTATCTGGAACCAGCAGCTGGTTCATTTAAATAATGTGTCAAGATGTGGATAGGCTACAGAGCCAGTTCTTTAAAAATTAGGTTCATGTCCTGTAAAGTCAGATAAGGATCTTTGCTGCTGTGCTTTGCTTTCCAAGTTTGTTCTGTGTAGCCAACATCAAGCGGTGTCTCATTCTGTTGGTCTGGGACTAAGGTTGCAATATTAACATGTGGAAAAGTCAAACTTTCAAGAAAATATTAAGGATCTTAAGGACTCTTGTCTCATGTCACATCCTCACTTATTCTGTATCTTACAAAAAAGTGTCACTTTGACATTTTATGTTGCTTCTTACATCTGTATCTTGAAAATCTCAGAGATGTTTGAACAGTAATGCACAGTGATCCAACAGACATCTGTCAAGCCCAGACACACCAGAAGCAATGACTTCCTGTGCCTGGTTTGGGACAGGGTGTTTAATCAGATATTCTCTTTTTCTCAGACCTCCTGTAGAAGTCTCAAGAAGAATGTTTGCAGGCTACAGCTGCTTGTTCACCCTCAGCCAAATTCAGATCTCTTAAAATTCAGCACAGTCCTATATGCAGAACAGAGAAAACCACCAAGGTGATGCAGATTCTAGGAAGAACAGCCATCTTTTTCTGGTAACATTTTGACAAATACACTGCAAAAATAATTCCAACACTTGAGCCAATATGCTATCATTAGGTTTCAAGTGTAGGATTTTCAGTTCTTCCTTACTGGCAAAGCTTTTAAAATCTTATCTGACATATCTTATTGTGTCTTTCATTTCATACAGTCTTTTTATCCTTGCTGGTATTGTTGCAGATATGAATCATAAAGTGTATTTGCATAGTATTAGGGGTCTAATTTTTTTACATGCAAGATGGAACAAAATGCTTTAATTCCGAAAAATGTAACTATTCAAAATGTGACTCACTAAATACTGAAGCTCTTAAGCACTTCAAAACAGGCTACTACCCCTAATGAGGCTGTCATTCAGTCACTCATTTGGGCATACCTCTAATTTTGAACATGGACCCACTGAACCCAGCTCTTGCTTGAAGACAGCAATGAAATTCAGGACCTTGCTGGAGCAGAACCTGAAAGAGGTTCATCTCAATCTATAAGAGCAGCCATTAGAAAGATGGCTAGTTTAAACCACTTACAAATAATAATTTTAATGTATTTACATCTCTTCTGTATTTCTTGTACCTAGAGACAAATAATCCTCAAGATATAGACTCCATCATATTAGAGCCCAAAACAGGATCTTACTAGCCTAGTCATACTTAAATTTAGTGGCAGAAACAGGGAAAAAATCTGTTTTCTCAATACCTGTTAAATACACTATCTCCATTCCTGTTATCCTCCCCTTCTGTTTCTGTTCTCTCCTCTTACTCCCTCCCACCCCTTTCTCCTGCAAAAAGATTAAATGAGAAATATACAGAAAGGTCAAGGACAGAGAGTTTTGTTACTGATACATAAAAAGGGCTTATCCTTAAATACTGACAAGTTCAGTCAGGAGTCATCCAACTATATTCTCTTTCTTTAAAAAGAAAAAGGTAAAGCATTTACCCACAAATACCTGCTATGGCCTTAGTATATTCCATTGGTGTCAGGTTATTAAAACAGCAGTGTAACTTACTACCCCTCATTACTATCCTTTGTCTCACTAAACATCTGTTTCAGATCTATCAAATCATTCAGTGTTACTTCCTGTTTCATATCATACTTAGTATTCCTGGAAAAAATAATTTATTGCTAATTTTCATGGCATAAGACATAGTTAATAGAAAAAAAATACATTTTCTGGATATTTTATTTCTCTTGGGGCTGTGTTTGCCTCCATTTCTTTTACTGCAGCTCTGCCCACAGACTCTGCACTCAAACCATCCTGACTGTTGCATTTACAGTGTTGCCCTCTAAATTACTTACTTTTCTTCTTTTGTCAGTCTCTCTAGGTTCTTTAAGGGATCTTATTGATCAGAAGACAACAGAGCTGACACTTTAATTCAGCACTACCCAGTCTATGCTTCTGCAATTCCTTGAAAGGGACTGAAATTCCAGAACATCCTACATTTGATTAAAATGCTGACTCTAAAAACATCCAGGTTTTTCTTGGTCTTGGGTTTTGAATATATCTGAAATCAGGAAGGGAGAGGAAGGAAATATTAGTTTAAAAAAAACCACACTTTCAAACCAATATTATTGTTCAGCCATACCACAAAAGGAATAAAAGGAATTTAAGGGAGAGTTTTGAATGAAACAAGGATCAGATGTTCACATTCTCCACAAGGGAACTTTCCAATTCTACCTAGGTGCAAAATCATATGTGATAAAACCACTCTCTTAATCAGGCAAGGATCTGAGGGGGGAAAAAAAAGTGTTAGCAAGCTGAGCAGCTTTTGTCAAGGTTGAAAAAAAGGCTTTATTTGATCCCAGGAGCCTCAAACTCTGCAATTGTAAGGCAATATCTCCTGTGACAAAGGCAAAGCGAGGAACATGAGAGCGGGGAATAGCTGGCCACTGACGACAAATGAAGTCTTAATCCAATTCCATCTGAGATTAACAATGAAATCACAATCTCTTTTAATGCTGAATGAAATCTTCCACACACAACTTAGTCTATTAAAGTAAGTTCTCTTCAAATGCATATATGTAAAATTTTATAGTATTGCTCTTCCAGACTTCCAAATATATAACCTAGTATAATATATAAGTTATATAGACCTAGTAAAATAAATTAAAATGTCTATAAATCAAATGCATGTAACATCAAATTGGTTGGATATATCCTCTATATTAAACTGGCTATTCATTACAAACTTACTCAAATTTACCATATTTGATGCCTTTGCAATGTTTGTCTTTTTCTGCATGAAAATTTTCTCCCAATCTCAGGTACATTATAATGTCCTGTTGTGCAGAACTTTACATGATTCCTTACACAATTTTATGAGTCTAATTAAGGCATTTTTTAACTCTTGTTAAGAATGTAATTCCAGTACTGTGAAATTACCATATTTTCTCTTGAGAATGAGAGAGATCCCAATTGTAAAACGTTCTCTATCCCTGGAGCAACAGGACCAAAACATTGCCCTGGAGAACTCAGTCCAGAATTTTTAATTCTGCAGGGACACAATGTCTTTAGGCATTCAGACTGACTAATTCATAAAAACAGAATCTGGGCTATCACCTGACCTTGACAACAGAAGTTCTTCACTTTGTACATAGCTTTCAGATTGCTACTATATAATGAATCAATCTGCAATGCTTGTTGCAGTTTCAGTAACACCTACGGATTCTATATAGTCAGTACCTCGTATCTAATTTTCTCTAAACAGAAGTCTTCTCCAGAGAAAACTGTAGTAATATAAACTATACTCTTTCACAGATTTATTTTGAAGATTTAAAATACTGAAAGGACTATCAGGGGTGTTCTAATTAATCCTGAAAGCATGAAAACGGGAGGCAAAACACTTGGCACCATTTGTAAAAACAGGATGTAATCAGATTTTTTTAAAAAAAACAAACCTTGTGTGTCCTCTGTGGATGTCTGCTCTGCCTTACAATGTGCATTTGTTGAAAATTATTACTGGTGTCACTAGACTGTCTTGTCTGAAAAAATGCTCTATCCTGTACTGTTTTGTTTACAAACGTTGTTAGTGAATTGTTGTCAGTGGAGTGCTTGAATAATACTGTGGACATACTGAATATGAAACTGCTCTCTCACTGGAGAAAATGGGAGCAACTATGCCAAGTCATTAAAATATGTGGATTTCAAGTAAGTTTAAGGGCACACTCAGGGCTATATAGTGTTTTTAATGAAGATGTCAATGTGATCAATAAATAATAAGATATTAAATCTCAAATTCACTCTGAGGTATATAGTACCTTTTTTCAAAAATTAATGAATTGAGCACAGAATTGTGGCACAGTTGAAGTAAATTTCAGCAGGAAGATGATTTGTGCTGATGTGCTGGACTGGCCCTCGAATGATTTTGGATCCATTCCCAGTTCTGCCCTCAACTTCATCTAGAGCCACAGAAGCTTCTTTAGACATCACTGCAAAGGTGTTTAGGTATTTTAAGATGCACAGAGGAGTCTACTAGGGTTTTGAAAACACTTAACTACACTTGGCAATTATACCCTCCGGAATTTGGAGACCCAATCTCAAATGTGGCCTGTACACAAATGATAAAAGGCATAAAGTCCTTGTTCAGCCAATACATTTTTGAAGTTTCAAACTGATCATCCCACCTCAGCAAATGAATCAAAGAATTAAGTCAACATCTCCTCACTCCTGGGGACAGTTCACTTTCTGTACCTGACAGAATTCAAATTCCTGTGATTTAGGGCAGTTAGCCATCCCATGGTCACTAAGCAGAGAATTTTGAACAGATATGCCCTTTGGTTACCAGAATAATCCCATCATTTAACCACAGATACCAGTTTCTGGCTGAGGTTCCTACATATTTTTTTCCCTCTCAGTATTGCTAGAAGATAAATGTATTCATGTTCTCTGAAGAGATTCTAACTGGATCAGACAGTGTCATAAGAAAATTTTGAGCAGAATCATTTGTCATGTTAAAGCTAGACATATTCTCAAAGAAAATGTGTAAACAATTGGGAGTTCAGAAACATTTTCATCTTACTGTTTACTCACATAAAGATTCCAATTAGTGCAAATCACTAAAGCCGAAATCACTAAAATCCACTGACAATAAGGCTCTTTCACATTCCTTAACCCTTCCTGGTTAAGCAATTTTAAACAAATCTGCGTGGCAGAGTAGACAGAAGTTATACTCCAACCTAGTCTATCAAGCCATAGAACATAAGGTTCCAGAAGAGGGAGTAATTCCCAGAGACAATTTTTTTCAAGTGGGAATAATATGCAAGTTTACCTTCAGGACAAGAATGGTAGCTATGGGATATCTTAGCAGCTTTAATCCAAAACTTTCTATATAACCAGTGCACTGGGCTACAACTGGAAGTAAAAAAGAGTATGAGAACAGCAGAAGATAGAAACGGCAACTGTTGATATAGTAAGATCAGGATGGCTAAATCCAGTGGACAAATACACTGTTATGTTGTTGCACTGGGTGGTTTCCAAGAATCACAGAATCATCAAGGTTGGAAGGAAACTCTGGAGATCATCTATTCCAAACCCCCCGTGGCCAAGGCAGGCTAAAAAAGGTTACACAGGAACATGTCCAGGTAGGTTTGTAATGTCTCCAGAAAGGGAGGCTCCATTTCTTCCCAGGGCAGCCTGTTCCAGTGCTCTGCCAGCCTCTATGAAAAGAAGTTCTTCCACATGTTGAGGTGGAATTTCTTGTGTTTTAGTTTATGGCCATGGCTCCTCATTGTGTTGCTGGGCACCACTGAAAAGGGTCTGACACCATGCTCTTGACACCCTCCTTTGAGATATTTATGTTCATTAATGAGATCTCCAGACTAAAGAGGCCCAGCTCCTGCAGTCTCGCCTCACGGGGGAGATGCTTCAGACCCCAAATTGTCTTTGTGGGCTCCACTGGATCCTCTCCAGTAGCTCCCTGTCTTTCTTGAACTGTGGAGACCAGAGCTGAACACAATACTCCAGATGTGGCCAAGCAGAGGGGCAGCATCACCTCCCTCAACCTGCTGGCCACACTTCCTGATGCACCCCAGGATATAACTGGCCTTCCTCGCTGCAAGGGCACTGCCAGCTCAAGGTCACTTGCCATCTACAAAGACTCCCAGGTCGTCCCACAGAGCTGCTCTTTAGGTCATCCCCAGCCTCTGTTGGTACTTTGGGCTATTCCTTCCAAGGTGCAGGACCCTACACTGCCCTTGTTGAACCTCAGTAGGTTTCTCTTGGCCCAAATCTCCAATCTATCAGGGTCCCGCTGAATGGCGGCAGAGCCTCCAGGTGTATCAGCCACTCCCCACAGTTTCACATCATCAGCAAGAATTGTGCAAAACAGGGTGCTCTAGAATCCCTGAAATAGTATACAAGGTACACATCAGCACAGATCAAAGCCATCAGCCATATCATAAAACTGCTGGGAAACTAACAGACAGTCCTGAGCAAAGGACAAATAAGGGATATGAGATCTTGAAGCTCTCAGTTCCACCTCATGGAGGCTAAGTGTAATCTACTCTGTTCACCAAAAATCTCTGGTTTCCAACTATGTATGAACAGTCTCACCACTGTCCTTGCAGAAATTATTAAAGAATCCTCAGATGCAAAGCACCAGCCAGGTTGTTTTCCCAACAGCTTGACAGACAAAATCCTTGGCCTTCCAAGTGCTCTTCAGGTCACAATCAGACTTCCCCGTAACTAAACCCAACTGTCAAGTATTCTTGAAAATGGTGCCACAAGTTATGGCACTAAAGTAAAGGCGCAGGCCCTAAAACACTTCCTGAATATTCATAAGCATCCAGTACCATTTACAACATTGCAAGCTCACCAAACTCCCTGTGAGCATCAATCATAAAAAATTGCTACACTGTGAATGCCAACAGGGGAGAAGAAATAGTTTCCTGTTAGGGGCAATAGCAGAAAAGACTGCAACACACAGGCATATACTATTGCAGTAAAATCTTAGGATGACGTTTAAAAGGAGGGAAGAATAAAGACTTCAACTGCTGAATACCACTCAGTCATTTTCAGGCATGCTGCTCACCTAGAACTACTTGTTACAAATTCCTGCACAATGCCACAGGACAGATAGTGGGAGTAGAGCCTATCCCTGAATAGTCAGTCACTGGTTCAAAAAATAGTCTTTATATAAAAATATGATGGCCCTCAGTATCTCAAGAGAAGCAATTCATAGAGGTAGTAGCTAAAACCTGAAGTTATGGTATCACATATTGTTCATGAGGCAAGGCAAAATGGAAGAAAGTAGTAGAAGATGGTTTGAAGAGTTTAAAAAATGGTTTCTGAGTTTGGAAAGACAGTCAGATATATTGGAAGGAAGTTCATTCAGAATGGATCGTTCATTCAAAATGATTCAAAAAGACAAAGAGAATATAACATGTTTCAAATGTGAAGGGATTTGATAGTTTGATGGAATGCACATTTAAGCTACATATATATTTTAGAAATATAGCTTAGAAAATGTGTATTTGTGGAAGTCAATTAGGTTGCTGGACTTTTTTTGATCCAAGGGAAAATTCAGAAATTAATCCACAGAGTTGGTCCCTCAGTGCTGTCAGTAGTCAAATCCCATCAGACGTGTTAAAACGGAACAGTTGTACAGTGGTATGAATTCGTAATAATATAAATGAACACTATGCACTAGACTACTTTTTCTGTAGAGAGTTCATCTCCACTGAAATTCAAACCATGCTGAAACTACTTGCTCTGACATCTTCTGCCAAAGTAGAATCTGCTGACTTTCTGTAAGGAATCGAGTCACATGTGATACCTAAAACCCCTCATGCTGTAAAAGAAAGAAAACACTTTCTTAAAATCACTGGTTGTACATCACAACTCACATTACAGCAGGAGTTAGTAAACTGAAAGCAGACAAGCCTGTTATTGAACACAATGGTTCTTACTACTTCTTGTGTGACTAAGACGTGAAAATTAAAGTATTTGGAGAATGCTGCAAATGACCATATAATCCTACTTCCACCCACTCAGAAAGCAGGCGAGCAAATGTTTCTAGAGCGGCCTCGAGGATATATTTGTAAAACATGACAAGAATACAAGAGCCAACTTACACTGGTAGGCAACAAGAAAAGCCTGGGGTTTTTATCACACATCTTTAGAAAAGGTAGTGTTCTTCACCTTTAAGCACAAATACTACAGTTATACAACATCAGTTATATATACATCATCCTTCATGTACCACCTTTGTCATGACCCAAGGTCAATACTGTCCTTTGATCTGGAATCCTAAAACAAACATAAAACCAGGGGACTTGAACACTGCAGAGCAAAAGCTGAGTCTTTCATAGTGACTGAAAACATAAACTCAACAACCTTTAATTTCAGTAGAAGATAATATTTGCCTTTGAAAATTTTAGCAGAGAAGGTTAGCTCTGCCTCTTATTAAAACATAACCATCAATTAAGGTTTTCAGCTTCTTAAAAGATCATGCAGGATTTAGCCAAAATTTTGCTGTGTCACCCAGTGTGGATGTGAGTGCCATATCAATTTTTCCTAGAAATGTAGAATGGAGATGTTTTTCTTTCTAACCTCCTCCCCTTTCAATTAATGGAAAAATCCTGCTTTCTAGATACAAATATAAGCAACTGAATTTAGAGTCACAGAATCATTTAGATTGAAAAAGACCTCTATGATCATCCAGTCCAGCTGTTAACCCAGTACTGCCAAGTCCACCATTAAATCATGCCCTGAAGTACAACATCTACATGTATTTTAAAAATCTCCAGGAATGGTGACTTCACGAGTTCCATGGGCAGTTTTTTCCAATGCTCGACAACACTTTCCATAAAAAAAAATTTCCTAAGATGCAATCTTAACATCCCCTGGCACAATTTGAGGCTATTTCCTCTTTTCCTGTTGCTCATTACTTAGAACAAGAGATCACCCCCCACCTGGCTATAGCCTCCTTTCAGGTATTTGTAGGGAGCAATAAGGCTGTCCCTGAGCCTCATCTTTTCCAGGCTGAACACCCCCAGCTCCCTCCGCCGCTCCTCACAGGACTTGAGCTCCTGACCCTTCACCAGCTTCGTTCCCCTTCTCTGGACCTGCTCCAGCTCCTCAATGTCCTCCCTGTACTGAGGGGCCTGGAACTGGACACAACTCAAGATGTGACCTCACCAGGGCCCAGTACAGGGGGACAGTCATTGACCTGGCCCTGCTGGCCAAACTATTCCTGACAGGCCACGATGCCACTGGCCTTCTCGGACACCTGGGCACGCACTGGCGCACATTCAGCCACTGTCAATCCGGCCCCCCCAGGTCCTTTTCCACTGGGCCTCTTTCCAGCCACTCTGCCCCCAGCCTGTAGGGCTGCCTGGGTTGTTGTGACTCAAATGCTTTTCACCTTGCTGAATGTCAGGCAATTGGCCTTGGTCCATCGATCCAGCCTATCCAGATCTCTCTGCAGAGCCTTCCTGCCCTCCGGCAGATCAACCCTCCCACCCCACTTGGTGCTGACTGAAAACTGATAGAGAGTGCCCTTGATACCCTGGTCGAGACCACTGATAAAGATATTAAATGGGATTGGACTCAGTAGTAAGCCCTGAGGAACACCATTGGTGACCAGCAACCGGCTGGATGTAACTCAGAATTTAATGGTTTTTCATGTTTAGAAAGGAAATGCAGCTTTCATATTCAATGGGTGTTCTACAGGAGGTTCTACAAGAGTTCTGTTAGAAACAATGCAACAGTAATGGAAATATAACTCCAGAAAAACCTGTCAATCTCTAATTTATGTCTGTTTAAAGAAGTACAGTTGTACAGCTGGAGTCAATTTTGCAATTCAAATTAGTTTGTACATACTCTTGGCCTGTCTGGAATTACCATACTTAAAATATAAAATCATCAAGAGAGATATGAAATCAGCATTGAAACAAAGCTCAAATGATTGAATCTCTTTCTGAAAATGAAAATTAGAACCACCTCTTTCATTTACTAATAATCTAAAATACTCTCAAGGAGGCTGGGAAAGAGTACAGGGAAAAAAACCTTAAAATTGTGACCACTGAATAGAAGTGAAATAAAATAATTCCTCAGAGATCAAACTCAATGAAAAAAGTTAGTCTCATTATTTCATTATAAGTTTATGGGAAAGGTAAAAATCTTGGTTTATAATAGAGACAAAACCTACAAAACATAAAATGCCTTCAGAAAAGAGCAATATATTTTAAACCCACCAGAATATTTACATTCAAATCTAACATTCATGACTTAAAATATTGTTGCAACCTTTAAAAGGAGTCATAGCTCCAGTTCCGCTTTATGAATAGGAAAAGTCAAAACTCTCACAGTATATGGCCAGGGTATATATAATGGTGCAGCTATTCAGTCACACATGCTGCCTGTAGGGATCTAACTGTACATTGTGGGGGTACATGGCTACTCATTTATATTATTCTTACTCAAGTTTTGTGAAAAGAAAGCCTGCAGTTCACTAAAAATTTATTTATGCCTAGTGGCTTGCTTGTAGGAACATCATAAAAATGTTCAACACGTCTGATAAAAATTTGGTAAAGAATGTGTATGCATCTACCTTTTGCTTTCCTTTAGGAAAGCAAAAAAAAAAAAAAAGCAAAGTCTCAACTCAGAGCTCCTGTCTTTATACAGTTCGAAGATCTGATTTTGCTCTCATTGAACAGGTAGCTGATAAACACAAACCATTATCCCACAGGCATTAATAATCACTTTGATTCAATTTTTAACTTCCACAGAGTTGCCACTGTCATATGCAGATTACGCTGCTGTGAAGTTATTCACTATGTGACACTTTGCTTTTAAATTCTTGGAAAATATATGTTCCTGCTAGTTGCAGAACCACACACTAATCTCCCACAGGGCACAGAAAATTCTATACTAAACATCAGGCATATGTGTGCATGTCCACCATTGATTCCCAATTTGAGAATGATATTCTGAGTAGTCTAGGGCAGGGAAATATTGTTTCAAAAATAAATAACATAGTATTTAGGATGTCAAAATTGTATAACCCCTGCTGCCAAGCCCATGGCCACATCTAAATGTAGTAAAGTGGGACAAATTGCTGTAGCCATAATAATCATTAATGAGAAAGGATGCCCTAGTGAGAGTACATTAATACCTTGAGGTGACATATCACTGCATTCTGGGAAATGGTTACCAAAATATGACAGGGGTCAAAGAACTTAAATGCTTTCAAATACTGCACAAATCATCCCAATTGCTGGAATGATACCTGCATATGAACACAAAAATATTGCCAGTATACAAAATAAATGAATAATTAAAATATGTAAAGAAAACAGCCTAAGCTGTTTGTTTTGCTATTTAAAACAACAGGCTTACATAGTGCAATGAAATATTTATTCACCATGTTTTCCTTTTGCTGATCTATTTTTCTGGATTGATTACCTCTGAAAGCTTCCCTGACATGAGCTTTTGTATGCTGACAAAGGGGAGGTGAAGCGAAGCATCTTGATTAGCTACAATGCAGATCAGCTTCTAGGCAAGCTTACCAGAGCAGGAAGAACAGAGAGCATGTGGTCAGGGGAATGCATCGATGCCAAATTAGGTTTTATGGAGGAGAGTAATCCACCCTCATAGTTTCACAGAAAAACTAGCAGATAATACAAATGAGCTTTCAAATTTTGTGTCAGTTCTGAGAAATAGCAACAAAAAGAATGCCTAGATTTTATTGCTGTGAAAGATGTAGATATTTTGACAATGTGCTGCCTCATACTGAGCATGCTTCAAACCAGAGCCATGCCTGGATTCCTAAGACCCCCTGACCTCATCAAATTTCCATTATACTCGACTGAAACTACATCACTGTGCATTGTCTATTCATGTGTCCCTGAAAAAGTATATTTTAACAAAAACCCCCAGTTTTATGACTATCCACTGAACTTAAAAGGCAAACTGACTTGCTGAACTACTTCTGCATATTATATTAACATCCTCCAAAGGATTATAATGTCCTCCCCATGCATGAGGGTCTAGCTCTACTGTTAAGTTCAACCTTCCAAAGCCTATGAAAACCAGTGCTCACACTGTGCATGAAGATGGAAAAAGATACATATATAATGGCCACAACTGTTAGGCTGCTATTTTAAATAGCATTAACCAGGTGCTTTATCTATGTATCACTAGCTTCCTTTTCAGTTGAGCCCACTGAAGTTTTAGTAATTGTTCTGACACAGGTTATAAATAGCTTTGTATTACCTAAATATCACATGTATCACAGAATCACAGTTTGCTCAAAGTCTATTTCGTACCATTCAACTAAAAATAAGTATCATTGCTCCACCTGTGTCTGCCTCTAGGGATAATTACAAAGAGTATTCATTGCATTCTCTGTATTACAGTCCCATGAAGATAAGGACCCTGACAATTCAGCGTCCGACAATCTCTTTTTGCAATCTCCCTAAGATTGGAAAGATGATTTGAGCATTCTCTTGCCAGCATCAGTCATCTCAAATCTGCATACTCAAGTATTACATGCCTTGCAAATAACTGCTACTTTGCTGTATAGTAAATTATTCTTATTAGGTACCTACAGTTCTTTAACCAAGTAATTTATAAAATCCTTCTAACACTGGATAATTTGCAAAAATTCAAACAATTAATTGATTTTTAATAGCTTTAGTAGCAGGATTTTAAAGGGGATACTAATGTTTTTTAATTCATAACAGAATTAAATAAAAGAAGTTGCTAGGTTTTGTTACTTTAACTACTACATTTTTCACTATTAATTTCCAATCTTTTGCTGTAATTTCAAGTAGAGATTTCTGCTAAATGCATGTGTACTCACTGCTTGATAACTCCATTTGACAGCTTCTTTTTTCAAAATGTAACAAAACAGTTTTCTTATTACAAGACAAAACACATGGATTTTTTTCCTTTTTTCTTTCCACATCCTCAGGATACACACAAAATAGAGATCTTAAGATATGCAGCACAGACTAAGGATGAAGTTGAGTATGATATCAGATCAGACGTGTTACAGCAGTGAAGGGTCACAAGAGCCACCTCAGCTCTTCTGCCAAAGTGCCTACTTCAAATTCTAGTGCTCGACTAAGTCAGAGCTTATTATTCCATTCATATTTCTATGAATATTGCAGACCCTTCTACATGATAGTTTGACTTCAAAGCTCCCCACTAAGTTGAAGGAGGAAATGCACACCTGACCTGGCAAGGTTGCAGTTTGTGGCTGAAAGTACTTCAGCAAACCACTAAAGATATGTGTATTTAACATTTCCTAAAGCCATATTGCTGTTACTGATTTTTAGCAATTAATTAATAACAATGGGAATACATTCTTTTAAGTTATATTCCTTACTATTGGTAAAACAATGTAAAAATACAGGTTGGCTGCTTGTTCTCATCAATACATCAGTTCCTTTTGTATACATATCCTGTCACCAGAAAGAAAGAATAGAAGCTTGAAGGTCAAAGACTACAAGGAAGCCCAAAGTAAATACAATGTCAAATTTCTACCCATGCTTGTAGGAATGTAAAGGATTACAGTCTGAACAAGGTTATCTTTTTACTTTGTCATGCAATCTTGCAAACATTCCACCCTTGCAGCTCAATTGTTTTTAGAAAATGATAATTTCAATGACAATTAATGATCTCTAGTTCTGGCTCTAGCAATTAATTCTTAAAAATATTTTTTAATGCCAAAAAAAAAAAAAAAAATCAAAAAACCAACAAACCAACCCCACCCCAAAACATCGGTGTGCTGTACAGACCTTTAGATAGGTTTCTTCTGCACACATCCTTAAGGTCAATATGTTATTTTAATGCTTTTTAGAGTGTTCAATATATTTCACAGTACAGGGACAATGTAGCTACTATGTTTTCACTAACAGCAGCCTCCAAGAGAAAAAGCCAAGAAATGAGCCCATGATAAACATTTTATTCTTCATCTAGGCTAAAAACTCTAAACTCATTCCCAAACATCCAAAATGTTAACCTTTGCAAGCTATGGGTGACACAGAATCTGGAAAAAAAGTGTAAAAAACCCCTATGCTTTAGGAGTACCTGAGCAGAACCAGAAAGTTGCAGCACCTTCTTTGGTTATCAAAAGCAGATGTAAGAACTTAAGGATTTTGCCAGGAATATAAACAGAAGCTGCATTGGCACATGTGATTTCACATGAGCAGGAAAGGTTTCTCTTCTGAGTAGAAAGATAATCAGATTTCGTCTTACATTTTCTAGTTACTGTTCTGTCCCTCCCCTATAAATCATAAAAACTTTGCACACATATTCAATATAGTCGTGGAACAAATATAACATAGGAAACAGCCCTCACACATGTGTCTCAGCATTTGGGACTTTATCAAAAAGAATTTAGAGTAGAGCAGAAATTTATATTGCTCTACCATGCAAACACACATCACCTCCAAGGTCTTTGCAAACTATCTTATTTTACATAATTACTTCATTTTCTGGAAGTATGTGTGCAAAAGACAACATGAAGACTTTGCATTAATTAAAAAAAAAACACTTAGTATTGTGTGTTTTGTCCATTTTGAAAGCTGCACTGCTAAGATGAAGAATCTCTTACTAGGATACTTTATACCTCTGCTGACAGAAATGAGTTAAGAGAAAAATTTCACATATAAAGCTCACAATGACATTTTTCTTATGCTAAAATGTAATTTAAGAGGCACATGCTGCATTTTAATAAAATATGTCACTGATTTCAACTACATTTTTTATGGTTCTCTATGGAAAATGGAGCAAATTTTATTTTACATCCACTGAAGTTCTCTTGCTGATGCTTTAAGATATATTTTGGTTTTGAGTGCCATTTTCAAATTATCTGCCAATTTCTATTCTCAGTGCTTACTCTTGCTATTTTTTTTTATTTTTTTTTTACCATATGTTCACTATTACTCAATTGTTAAAGGTACTTTGAAATGTATTCTATGACTGAGCATCTAATTCAGGAAAGAGTTATGTGTTCATATGTTCCCAGATAATTTTCAAGGGAAAGAATAGATCATTTATTAGATTGCTTTCCACACTGAATACATATTATATGGCTCAGGTTAGCCTTAGATTTCATAACTGGTTCGGTACAAAGTATTCATATGCAGAAGGCTTATTAGATTAACTAATCTTTTTTCCTGTTAGGGAAGACCTTTAACATCACTTTCTGACTTCCAGTTATGAGTCAGGAATTGGGTATGACAAAACAAGATTAACACCCACATATTTACTTGAAACCCTAGAACAAAGGATACACTTCACTGCTTGAGACAGAAAGAAAATTTATTCTTCTGTCTTAATTTTCTCCATTCAGGAACAGTAGAAATATGAGAATTGTATACTTAGCATAGAGCTAAAATAATACCATAAGTACAACAACTAAAAAAGTCATACTTTAATCACTGAAATGTTAATCACTGAGCCATGTCAGTTTTGGTATCCTCAACATCTCAAAAATGCAAAACTTATCATATTTGGAAAAGAAGAGGGGGCAAGGGGAAAAGGAGAAAGAGAAAAAAATCAAACACCTGTATAATTAATAATTAATAATAATAATAATCCCATCTTTACTTGATGTAAGATTTATATACAATATTGTACCAAATTCTATTTATACCTGGACAGTTCTTTCTACCATTGCAGTTTACCTCCAACTGATACAGTTCAGATAATTTTACTCCTTCAGATAAATTGTGCCAAAGCACCTTTCTGACAAGTTCTCTGTATAGTTGTCAATAATTCATACATTACTTTATAGTGGTGGAAATAAGCCAATTTCATGTCAATGTTAAGATAAACAGAACTGTTTGAAGTAATTGCACATTTTTTTTTTACTACAGTGTAGCAGTGTCCATGTAAAAAGTATGCCTTGTGTTATACAGGACATCACCAAAAATGACCATCATGGTCTCTCCTTAAAATCTCCAACTCTAAGAATAGTTCACTGAAGCTGTTCAACAGTGCAGCCTTAAAAACCAGCTAGAAGTTCAAGACTTGCCTGAAGAAGTCAATCAGGGCTAACTGCTAACAGTGTATGCTGTTTACCCTAACAATTATAAGCAGGGAAATGGAGAGTTGATATCCCAATTACCTGATCCTGCCCAAGCATAAACATGCTTTAAATAGAGCTACATAAGTTTTTTTCACTCTAGTCTTCCTGTGGTGTGAATGATTTTTTATGTCATCATCCAGAAGTCCCCTCTCTGAATCCTCATTCAGTTGTAGCCCTAGGAGGAGACTAAGTCTGGATATTCTTTCACCGGACATATGGAATCTTGCCTATGATAAAGAAACAGATGCCTTGTTTTGGTGTTCTTGAAAAGGTAAGACTCAACATAACCCCAAGAACAGTGTAAGTATTGCAGAGAAGGTTAAGTTGCAAAGGGAGATTCTCCTTTATAACCTTCACAATTATTCTGTCATTCAACCAAAGGTAGTTTACAAAACCAGTACTAAGTTAGACTCAATACGTATGAAGAGCAAATCAAGGGTATTACTGTCTACAGAAAGGAAGCCGTTCTTGCAAACAGAAACAGACGAAGTAAAGTATTAAATAATTCATATAGTTGAGCACTTTGCAAAAAGTGCTCACTGTGAATTGCATATGGATATCTGATTTTATGACTGGAAAAAAGATCTCGAAACTCCAGAAAAAGAATTCATGTCGTTAATTTTAAATTCAAAGCAATATTGAAAATAATTGTATGAAGATCAACAAATAACTACAATTATTGTGGAAAATTATGAATAAAACATTAAATTGCAGGCAGTAAGCCCCTGGGCACTTTGCACCATTAAATGCACTTCTATTTTTATATCTCAGCTCCCTCTGAAAAAAAGAAAATGAAGAACTTTAAAAGAAAGTTATGGTTCTTTTACTTTCAGTAAGAGAACCTTGAACACTTTCTTTGTTATGAATAAAATTACATTGAAATGAAAGTCAGCTTCCAATATAATATTATTCAAGTAGAAAAGAGCAGGAATTCATTCAACAAGAGAGAAACTGGAGGGCAGAGTATTTCTAACATAGTATGTACATTTTTGGGTACAATACATATATTCTGCTGCACCAATTTTTCTGAAATTGGCATTATATATACCAAAATACACCTCAAGAAGATAAAAGTTATTCCTAGAGATTCAACAGAAGCAGCAATTACAACCATTATTTTCTCTTCTTGTCAGGAACTCATGGTCCCCTGAAAATTCAGTTTGAAGGTCTCTGATTTCCAGAACAATTAGATGAGAAAACTATTATGTTTTAATGCATACCATTTTAAAACTGCTGTGTAGACCAAACAAATAAAATGTTTTTTTTCCATAAGCTTATATGCTGTATAGGATCTAAAATAGATTGTAACTGAATTTTGTGTATTTGGGGCATAAACCTTTTTTGGTATCATTCTATGCCATTTCATTATGTAACAACTATTGTTTCAGTGATATGATGTTACAAAGGTCCATGTTGTAAAAAGCATTACTCACAGAACTATTTCTGCTTCATAATGTACACAATGTTTCATTTCTTTGTAATGGTTCTGTTTAAACATTTATACTTATCTCTGTTGTTACAGTGCAGTGTTTCTACTCTCTGATTCTTGTTAAAAGCTGATAACTTTTTCTGTGTTTTAAATATCTGAACTCAATTGTTTGAACTTACCAAGTGGCCATTTCCTTCCATTCAGTATATCTTTTTCAAACACTTATTTTGCAAGTATTTAGTATGAATCATTGCAAGTTTCTGTCAAGTGGTCTGATTGCTAACATCCAAGCCAACCTTGGCCAACATTGGTCAAAGGTTTCTAAAACCAGCTAGGCTGCACATGCTGCAGCACAAACACGGTACTGCGCAGTGCTCAGTGCTCTTCCTCTAAGGCAGAAAGATAAAATAATTTTGCACTTGCTCTTTAAATATAAAAGTAGTTCTATAGGTGAATTAGCCATGTATTCAAAGTCAAGTACAAGGGAGGTAAGTCTACAACATACACACCCCAGTATTATATTTACTATTAATTATTGCAAGATGTAGAGATGTTTTTTAATTTTCAGCTTCATGAGCCCTTCTCTCCTGAACCAAATCTCTTTCATCATTTAAGCAAGCTCTGTCCTGAGCAAAACACTGAAGTCTGCTCACCCTTTTAGCCTATTCCACAACAATCATAAACACTTTTCTGATTTATTGTCCAAATTTTTTACTGAGCAATAAATACAAAAAAGATAACATATCAAGGTCTAATTCCATATCTGTCAAAGCTAATGATTCCCCTACACAGAATTCAGGAGGCTCCTAACATACAAAGGAAGCTAAAGGTATTGTTTCACAAATGAGATACTCTTCCACCCTTACTTACTGATAGAAAGTTGACTGCATTGTTACTGGACCAAAAATACTGACTGGATGGCATAAATACAAAAATAACTATACTTTCAAAGGCAAATTACTTGCTGTTTACTTGAAACTTGTGAGGATCTTCAGAACAAGCTGGAACTCTTTTAAGGTCAGCCCTTGAAAGAGAAAATGGGTATAAAAAATGTTGGACAAGATGATCGTTGAATACCTTCTCACTTCATGCACAACATGCTTTACATGCATTCCCAACATCCAATGAGCAAAGTAATACTAATAAATGAAAAGTCTGTCAAGTTTACATTTTTGCTCCACATGGTGGCCAAAAGATGAATAAGGAAGAATAAAGAGAAGGAATAAGACAGTCTTTAAAGGTACTTTAAAAAAATAATCTCAAAAAGAATGGAATCCATTTAATTAAAAATTTATTCAACCTTATCTACTGCTTAAAATAATTTTCTGAGTCATGTGTCATGGTACGTGGGTTAAAATCTAGCACTGGAATCTGAAGACAATCTCTAGCCAATGTCAAAGTTTAGGCTGGAGCTTTACACAGAACTTTTGTTTTGTGCAGTGACCAGAAACAGCTCAAAAATACAAGATAAAGAGGGAAAAATAATACATTTTGTTAGCTCGTTTTTTAATTGCACCTTCATATAGGGAACTAATATTCCATTGGTATGGCTAAATAAGCCCAACATACAAAACACCTGGTAGGAGTGTGTAATCGAGAAGTGCTTCTAAAGGTACGTAAGTGATCGTTTTATCACTGAGCCAATGCCAAACACTGGATTGTGCTAAAAGAAGAATATTGTCTAATTTAAGAGATGTAAGGCTTTAAGAACTAATCTTAAAATGCAAAAGAAACAACAGACATGATCCGTGTTATGCTGAACCTGTTTCTGTATAACTGACATTAAAAAATTCCACAGTAGTTTACTATTTTGATATCAAAAGCAATTATATTTCTACTACAATATATTTTATCAGAATAAAATAGAACATATTTAATGAATTTAATGAATCCTTACAGAAAAAAAAGTTAACATCACTAAGACAACACCATAGCAGAAACAAAATCAGTATTTTGAAGTTATGGACTGTGAGGGTGACTAAAATTGTTTGTGCAAGAGTATCTATAATGCACAGTAGGCAAAAACAGTGACACTAGAGAAATGGTCACTATTTCAGAATGTACATGCTAACTACTGCATGAACAAAATTTCTAAAAAACAGTACTTGGACTTTAATAAATAGCACCATGAAGCAGGGAATTAGGAACAAATTCTCCACAGACAAAACAACTGCAGTCTGCTGGGTGCTTGTAAAAGTGTTCGAACCAGAAAGTGTCGAAATTTCTGATGAATTAGAGACGAGTACCTCTTGTCCTTGCTTTCAAAATGTACATTTATGTCCTGTTTCCTTTAAAATAATAATTGATTGAAGAATTATATTGTGATGATTACTGTTACAGAGGGAAAGAAAAAAAAAAAAGAGGAAACAGCAAAAAGGGAGATGGCATACAGGAGCTGATTCACAGACAGATCGTGTTCAGTGTTTCTTTTTCACTATAGCTCCCCTGACAGCAAAAATACTTTGTATACCAACTTTTGATTAGCACGAGCAGAAATACAGCATTAATTCCCAGAAGACTGTAAGACATTCAAGGAGAGCTGATAACTGATCACATAAACAGCAGCAGACAATGTATTAATAAATCAGCAGATCTCCAAGTATTTCCAAGAGTGCCAAGTGACACTTGGCAAGTGACATAGTATCTAACTTCACAATACACATTACTGATGTTTCTGAATTGCCAAAAGGAAACAATAGTTCACTCATATGAATAGTATTTTCTACTTTAGTAGGTTCTGACAGCACCTCTCTACTGGAGCCAACTCGTCACCTTTTATCTCAAATATACCTCAGCTGTCCAAGACCATTCCCACCAAATTTTCCAATACCTTTTACTTTCATTATGATCCTTTTGATACTCAAGTAGTACCTGCCTACAATAAATCAACACTGGAGCTCAAAACATCCTTATATAGAATCCTATGCTATGTGTACATTTTCACAGATGACATGAAGGCAATTGGCACTGACTTTACAGAACATCCTAACTGATGGAAAAGCTGTTGTTGCTCATAAAATCATGAAATATAAAGCCTTTCCCAGACAGCTGGAGAACAGGTTCACTCAGTCCACTTATATCAGATAGCACAAGGGTCTCAAATCATGTAAAAATGATTCTTGGTGGCCACCATACAGATCATGTCCTCCTTTTTTTTGGGGTTCAATAGGACAGAAAAGTAATACAACTTGCAGTAGCCCTCAGGTGTCCACAAAACACACCAGAGGGGAGAGAAGAGGGAGGGTAAAAGCCACAGAACAAGTGCAAGGTCTTTATCACTCACATTTTCACTAATACTCTGAGTGCCAGAAGTGGTAGGGACCAAGAAGAAAACCTGTGGCAGTGAAGTCTTTGATCCTCTTTTCCTACTAGGAATCTAAATTGGTAGTCAGAACACTAATGCTGCTAAGTTGGAGGAACTACAGAGGCATCACATCAGACAGTCAAAATAAATCCACTGTGTTTTGACACACTGCATAAATTATGTCCTCTTATGTACTACCACAGAAATACGATAAAGAAAAACAAGCTAAACCTGAAGCCAAGTCTTATTTCTCTGGAGTAGAATGCAACATTGTCCCATTACCATACTCACTAGGGAGATGAGTGAAATCTCCACAGTGATCTAGTACAGCTGTCCACTTGACACTTTTCAGGTAAACTGCTGAACTTAAGTTCAATTCAAGGGTTTGTCACTGCCAGCCTGGAGGCTGCTCCAGAAAACAGCAGTTTCTGAGATAACTAAACTTGAAGGTCAGATAACCAATACTGTCTTAATCAATCAAAAAATTGACCCAACAAACAAACTGGTACATTGCTCTAAAGCCAACCATATGCTTAGCCTGACAACCTCACCCGTCAATTTGTCAGTAACTCATAAAATATTACACAGTATCAAGCAAGCTGCTGGAGCTATGGCAATAAAGTCATATTGGAACAGCTCCATTCTGTATATGCCTGGATTTACTTCCAAACAACATAGCACAAAATGCATCAAATATACAAAATAGACCAAAAATCTCAGTCCCTCCAGTGTGTCTGAATCCCTTTGTGTTGCTCTAGCCACAGAGACAAGAAACCAGCCTAATTTCCCCAGCCAAGGACTTCCCTGTGTTTTCAGAGCTGGTACAGAGTCCCTCTGGCAGACCCAAAGCTGGCACTTTTACTCCAGCTTCCAGCCTCAGTACAGGAAGCACAAGGGGCACTGCTGGACTTTCTGTCTTCTCTGTTGGCAGGCTGCTATTTAGAAGACAGTTGGAAGACTTTAGAATATCTCCAAGACTGCTCTAAACTACAGTGAGTTGGCAAAAATCTAGTCTGGGAATCAAATGGGACTGCAAAGCCCAAATACTCTCTTTTTTTGCTCAGTCTTGACCCATTAGTTACCAGGTATTCTACTTTTTGCTCACTCAATCCCTTTTCCTGCTGCAGTTTCCAAGATCTTCCAAGTCCTTTGAATATGAAAATTTGACAATGAAATTAATAAAGGAGGTCTTAATTACTGTGAATTTTCAAGTTATCTTCATTCAAAGGACAAATATTAATAAGGGAAAGAGATTAAGTGCCCCCCTAAATCATTTGAGTTTTAAGCTCAAACAAACCAGGCAGACTTAGGGAATATTTTCTTTAGCTAGTTTTAATAACCTCTACATTTTTTATCAGATTTTGTCTCTATATGCTGAACTGTTCCCTTTCGTTCTGGTGGAACACTGCTTGGCGCAGAGACTGGCAGTTATGTATAATGATTATGGTATGCACTGCATCCCCCAAATAGATGCTTACCTTTATTTTTAATTCCTTAACAGCTAGCTTGCTTTCTAACTTGCAATTTTGATTGTATGTGGCTGGCAATGCAATATGATTCTTTTGCACCAAGCATCTTTTTCCTCAATGCTCACCATTTTCCTAAAAAGCTGTTTGTAAAATGCCCTGCAAATGAAAAGAGACTGAGAAATTTCTGTGGGTGGAGAACATGTTAAAATAATATATTCATCCCTAATGGCAATGTGGGAATAACAACTGTGCTTTGCATTAGTCATGGATTGGAATCACACCTAACAGCCAGTAACATTATGCACAAACGTTTTCCCCCTCAGTATCAGAGTATTGTAGAAATATTAACTGATTAATTCCCCCAGTGCCACTTCCAACACATGATGGAGAATGCACTATTCTGATTCTGCAGGCGATGAATTGAAGCATATTTTCTCTACAGCATGCTACATTAGAAGATGTGATCTGCTTGTGGCAGCAAAACACTTCATGCAGACTGATCTCACTGTGCTGGTAGCTAAGCAAGCTCTAAGAGAATCCCATCACGGATGTCCAGAACATCTTCAGTGCCAGCAGAGGCTAAGAGGCAAAAAGATCAATACTTTCTGAATTTAATAACTGCACATGGAAAAATAAATTGAGAAACAATCATTCCTGTGTAGACAGAGCATGCTTGTGCCCACCTCTGTTATCTGCATAATCATACCACATAGGCAAATGCTAATTTCAGCAAGACTTAGATAGGGGTTTAATTTCCAAGTTACTGTTTACAAATTACTTGCCTAAAGCTAATACTAATGCACCTTTATAAGCAAAGCGGGAATTAGACTTCTCTGGTTCTGCCTACTCTTCAGTCAGGTACCCACTGGTGTACTTCATAACTACAGCAATAAGAACTGAGACTTCAGTGTTTTTCAAGTGTAGGTGAAGAATCAGCCCTTACCTAAACTGTGTCCCTGGAAAACTCTGATGTTTCAAGTAAAGATCCACTTGTAAATGTGCTTTATTCATGCTGCCACATGACAAAAAAAATCAGGAAGTGTCTGCTGGACACCTGAGTTCTACTTAGGTAAGATTTATCAAGAACATACACACATAGAAGGAAATGTGGCAGAAGGAATCATTAGAAAATACATTATTCCACTTCTGTTTTTTTAAGCTGAAACATACACTGCGGTATCCTCATATGGCAAGCAGCCATTTCAGGTACTATTTCTCCACTAACAGAGCCCCATCACCTTCAGAGAACCTTAACATCCTTCAGAAGAGAGAGTGTAGGAGCTAATAAGTAGAGGAAAAGAGAAAAAGGCCAACAGCTGGAGAAGGGAAGGAGAAAGAGCAAAAGACACGCACAGAGCACCAAGGGGCAGCTGCCTCGCAAGGGAAGGTGAGCTGGCAACAAGCACAGCAGTAAGGCTGACACCAGCCACTGCACCAACAGGAACCAGCATGTAAAGCAGCAACTCTGGGACAGGGCCAGAGATGATGGCAGGGTCAGACACAGCCCAAATCACCCAGCACATCTGTAGTGATTAGGCTGGTTCCTTTCCAGGAAAATAGAACTGCTCTGAATCTACTTTAGATGATCTAACATTGGAATTATCTGCTTTTGAAACAACAAGAAATGCATTTCCCCTTCCGCTGACCATAAAATTTCTTCTTTACTGTAGAGAAAGCCTGCCCACTGTAACACATGCTGCCAATGTGCACAGAACAAAACACTGCTATCACAGAGAGGGCAATGCTAACACTGCTGAGAAAATGCAGCTCCTACAATGGTTGAAAATCCAAGTATGAAGCACAGGAAGATCTGGCCCACCACTATCATGTGATTCTGGCTTCCTGTCTCTGGAGTCACCCCCAACATCCTGTATTTTTAATAAAAATCCTAATTTTGTAGGAGCGTGATTTTTCAAACCCTATGTAGATAGTCATTATTGAGAAAAAAATTACTGGATGGAAAAGCCAAAGTCCAAAATCTCATCCTGAAACCCTTACAAGAGGGATACATTAAATATAAATACAATATAAACAAAATCAGGTTTTCAGAATGCTTCTTTGCTAACATGAAAGACAATTAGAAAGGATAATAAGCATAAAGAGAGTATTTTAAATACCTGCCCAAGCAGCTTTCTTAGTATACAGATGATCTTATATCAAAAACAGCAAAAAAAAAAAAAAAAGACCCTATAAGACATTATTAATGTTATCTAATCACACTGATTCATACTAGACTGACAAATCCATTAGAAATACTTAATAAGGAAAGATAAAATTAGTTTCTTCTATACTTAATTCCATACACGCATTTAAGGCTGCCCTAAGCCCTTCACGAAACTTAACGTCATCTTCTAGCCCTTTCCTATTCCATTCATTAAAAACTGGAGACCTTAAATGTGGAAATCTGTATTAATGATACATTAGGACTGCTGAGTTATAAGAAATAAATCAGAAATACTTATTTCTCAAATATAAACACCAATGACCTTGACATGACACTACTTTTTGCTGCGTGATACAACTCTACCTTCACATATGTAATAATATTACCATCCTAAGAATCATACATTTTGAACTTTCTGGCTTTGAAAGGCAATCTGAGTCCTTACCAGTGCATTGATACAGACATTGGACTCCATTAATTTTTATCTTCTTGAGATCAGAATGAAGGAAATTTTGTCAGCTACATTTGAAGACACAAAATAGACTGAGAGAACACTTTCCTTTTACATGATTTCTGTTTCTAAAGGACAGTTAAAACACATTGAGAGTAAACTCAGGAGAGTCTTTCCTATAGAAGCAGAGGCTGGAGAAGAACTACTCAGCTTGGTATCAGCAAAAGTAAAATGCAACTACAGTCGGAGAGGAGGATTTTGAGTTGAGCCTGGAGGTAGACAGGAACCTCTGAAAGGACTACACAAAACCTAAATCGATTGACACACAGTATTTTTCCTAGACAATGAGTACCACATGTAAAAGTCTGAACTGCAAGATGAAAAAAACCTGTCTGCAGAAGTCATGACTCCTAGAATGCTGACAGGAAAATTCTGCTGGACACATTTCTGTAATTTATTGTTTGTTTTGCCTTGGGGGAAAGTGGGAAGACAAAACAACAAAGGGATATTTTATCACTGTACTGAAAAACATTCAATTTCCTAAACAGGCATATACTTTAGCTCTACCATTCTTTGCCATTCACAAGAAATCTAGTGTATGAGAGAAGTCACAGAATCTCACAGCACTGACAGCTGCCTGTCTCTTAACTCATTCTTTGACTTTCTCTTCTTTTTCCCTATTCTCCATTTTAAACAGTTCCTCTTGTCCTTTTACCTATTTTTAACCTATTTTTTTTTCTCCTTGTTACAGTGCATTTTTCTAAATTACCAGTATTTCATTTTGCCAGATAAGATGATTTGACATTACTTTTTCATAGAACCATAGAATCATTAAGGTTGGAAAAGACCCCAAGATCACAGAATCACAGAATACTCTGATTTGGAAGAGATGCATAAGGATCATCAAGTCCAACTCTTAAATGAATGACCCACACAGGGATTGAACCCGCAACCTCAGCGTTTTTAGCACCAGGCTCAAAGATCATCAAGTCCAAATTTGTAACCACCAAGTTACTTTGTAATACTTTCCATTGTGTTATATTTTTATTATTTTGCATTGTGTTATTTTTTATTATTTTGTAATACAAAATAATTTGTTGTATTTGTTGACAACCCCAGAGCTAATGACTGTTGGTGAAGTAAGGAGAATGAATTCTGACCAGCATACAGAATGTTTTCCTTTCTCCCATCTGAAGATGCAACAGGTTCTATGTGTATAAATAGATAATAAATATTTCCATAGAAATAAAACCAACATAATTTCTAAATTCAGATGGCTTTTAAGTATTACCTACAAGCATATACAAGGTGAATTTTGTCCTTTTTTTGAGTTCTTCATAAAGCAAGGACACAATCTAAAAACTTTCCTCAAAGACAAGTTTTTCCATAATGTAATACTAGATATGGTATAGGGTTCAAGTTTATTATCCACATGAGATCCATAACCTATGAATACAGTACTGTTAAAAAATGTCATTCCTCTCATAAAGTATATACTTTCCAGCTGGGTGCAAGTTAAAATAGTTTGATATTTATGTTCTTGTGAAACTAAAGTGCAGATGGACGTAAAATTTGTCATGGAGCCCAGAAAAAAAGACATCTCCAGGGTATTTTTTTTCTACTACAGCAGCCACATACAATTCAATATGTGCTCCAGAGCATTTAGTTCTTCTAAAAACAGTGTCAGCAAAATTTCTGGGTCTCTTTCATGAATATTTTAAAAATGTTAATCAGGCTGAAACATGAATGTTCTTTAGCAAGAAGGTTGCACCTCATCACTGGAGGTTTAGCACAAGAGGAAAACAGCACAGAGGTGCTGTAGCTAAGCAGATTCCAGCAACACTTGCATTGCACACATAACTGGATCACCATTTTACTAACAGAGTTAAATTTCAAGCATTCAAGAAGCCTCAAAGTCCTGACATTCTGGAGTCTCACACAGAATACATACACGTTGCTGACATTGCAAGTGATTTGCTCATGGTAGAGCTCAAAGACACTCAGAAATCTGTGCTACGGTATTGCTGTCTGAAGGATGTCTCTCACTTTCAACAACTCCAGAAGCTATTTCAGAGAATTTCTCTAATTTAGGAAAACAATTTTATAAAGTTTTACTTGAAAAAGCATCCATTCCACGTCATGTGTTTAGCATAAACCTGCAGCTAAGAATGTCAAGAACAGCAGCATTATTGAAAAATATTGCACTGGCACACTGAATCCTAAGGTTCCTACTTTTTCATTAAAAATCCCACTCTTCAACAGTGCCTTTTCCTTTAAGGCATATTAAAGTCAAACTTTGAATTTATGCTATGTTGTGTCTCTGTTCCTCTAAATTATCTAAATATAGGAGTTAATTGAAATTGTTTTTCTTGAAAAGACTGTACATATAACCAGCTTTCAGGTTTTTTCTTTTACATAGGAATTTCCTAATGTGACAAAAAAGAAAAAAAACTGATATTACCTATCCATTGATGAAATGGAAAACAGACATTCTAGGCAGGGGTTTTTTCCTGTTTGTGCATCTCTCTCATATGAAACCAACCAGAATCTTTTAGCAGTCATTATGCTAATGATTGGCATGTTTACTTTACAAATACTAAGCTAAATCACAATGCCTGTAAAAGACTGGTCCCCAGTTTTCGCATTTCATAGGTCTCCTTTATGGTTTCTTTTTTTTTTTTCCAAAAGCAACAGCAAATCAGGGAAACTCGAAGGAGGCTCCCAGCAGTTTTACAGCAGGCTCTTAACAAACATTGCAGAGACACCGTCTCCAGGGCAGGGCGCTTACCAAAGAACACTGCTCCTACAGGATTTGGGCACACACACACTGAGTGCCCCTACTGCTGTCAAGCCTCGCAAAGTACTTATTCACGAAGATTTAAATGGTTCTGATTACAGTTTCACTGCACTAATTTTAAACCACTCACTCTGCATTTAAAAGCATAGAACTTCTGGGCTGACAACAGTCCCAACTTCCCAATAGCTCTGCAGATGTGGCTATTTTGGGAGTCACTGGTGACAGAATGGCTTTAGCATGAGGTGTTGGGACTTATAGAGGGGATGAGGGGCAGTGTACCCAGGGCCCTCATGGTTTTCTCCTTACAAGGCAGGATGTGTCATTTATAACAAAGCCCTTAGCCAAACAGCAAACCACTCTCCATCCCAGTCTGACTGGATAATGTATACCAAAAACAAACAACTCTTTCATAAAAAGTCTTCTGGCTTTACATGTGGGGAATGCTGTGGTGAGAAGGGGCAGCGTCCCTGTGTGCTGCAGTGGGGGTTCCTCTCCTGATGTGCTGCTGCCTGTGTGCGTGGGGGCTGCCAGTTGTGCCCCCAGAAACCAGACCAGGCATGGGCTGTGATGGAGAACAAAACAGCAGCCCTGCCACACAAGGGCAGCTCCGTGTGTGTGAGCAGGGGAAGGGCCTCCCACATCTAATATCCTCTGGGTAAGCTGGTAGGGGCTTTCTCATTCAAAAATCTGCACATCCTTGACTGCTGGTATGGACTACGACCTTGTGCTGGTTTCAGCTGGGTTAATTTTCTTCACAGCAACTGGTAGGGGGCTGTGTTTGGATTTTTGCTGAACATGGGATTGATAATATAGAGATGTTTTATTATTGCTGAGCAGGGCTTACACAGAACCGAGGCCCTTTCTGCTCCTTGTATGGTCACTCTGGTGAGGGGGCTGGGGGTGCCTGGGAGGTTGGGAGGAGGCACAGCCAGGACAGGTGACCCCAACTGACCAAAAAAACATTCCAGACCATATGTTGCCATGTTCAGCATCTAATCCTGGGGGAAGAAGGGGAAAGGGGGATGTTTGGAGTGATGGTGTTTGTCTTCCCAAGTCGCCGTTACGTGTGGTGGAGCCCTGGCTGTTCTGGAGATGGCTGAACACCTGCCTGCCCATGGGAAGAGGTGGATAAATGCCTTCTTTGGGTTGTATGCACAGCTTTTCCTTTACACATCAACTGTCTGTTCCTCAACTCCTGAGTCCTGTATCATTTACCCTTCGGTTCTCTCCCTGATCCTGCTGGTGAGGCAGTGAGAGAGCAGCTGCCTGAGGCTTGGGTGCTGGCTGGGGTTACACCACAACAGCCCCTAACATGACAAATGGTTGTCACACAAATACAGGACTAGGAATACATAATAAAAATTATCAAATTCACCTGAAAATATTACATGTTGATGCTTTAGATCTCTTTCACTTTTAAAAGCTTTATTGTGTTATGCAAGCCAGACTTTTATTTTTAAATTCTTAAGATAAATGCTCTGGTGTATTCTCCCTGCCACAATCCTCAGGGAGCTGCTTACCGCAGCCTGTGAACAACTTCAGCTGAAAGGAAAGCCATACTGACAGAATTATTACTCTTTCCTTATTTAGTATTCTCCCTATTAGTCTCCTTGTTGGAAAACCACTCTGAACTTAAACCTTATTAGAGAAAACAAGGACATCAGTAGTCTGTAATAGGTTTGTGTGAATCCAAACATTTTGTTTTTCCAATTAATGAAAGAGGGAGTGCAGCAATAAATAAATAAAATAGACACTGTGGTGGGGACAGCCTGCCACAGCTGACAAGGATTAGGAGACATGCCCAAAGCACAGCTGCCTCAGAACAACATTGCTGCTGCTCAGCAAGGCTTGGGAAGGCAAGGAAGGGCCAGAAGGGAAGCTCAGATGCATGCTAAAAATCCCAATCCTGATATTAAACACTTTCTGGATTATTTTTGAGGTTTCCTTTTAATACCAAAAGTAATGCTAATGCCTGACATGATGTCCCCATGCACTCTAAACTCACATTTTAAAAGAATTCTGAATCCTGGCAGAACCACTGGCTCCACTGGGATTATTAACACACTGCAGAAAACTCATCACATTCTTGTAAATATCATTTTCCTCCCATACAGAAGGGGAGTTGAAAGCAAAAATACCATGGACTGGCAGTAAAAATGCCTGAGCACTGTGAGCCCCTACAAATGAGTTCACTCATCCAATCATTTTAATTCAAGCCTATGTAATCAGTGCACTGAGTAAGTGAGGTGGGAGATCTTACAGAAAATTAACACACTGTGAATATTATTTCATTACCTGCTTAAAAAGAGTATAATCCAAATGCTGCTAAAAGGATAGGCTCACTATTTGCTCTGCCTCCAGTTCCCAAAGAAATATTAATTCTCTGTAAGCAGAGACCGGAGAGCATTTTCACGTCTTCTATGGCAGGCCCTAAACACATGTAATGCCCAAGGACCACCACCCCCTGTTAGCATCGTCCTTTTCTTTCTGGGCACGCTCTTCTGTAAGAGCTCACAGAAAACATGCTCCTTTTCCATTCACAGCACCTTAATTATCCTGTGGTTATACAGAATTAATATTTCTTTGGTGAGCTAATGAAAATCAATTAACTGTAACTTTAATTAGTAATCACAAAATAATTTGTCTTCTTAAGTCAAGAAGTAAGAAGTCATTGTCCCTATGAATTAAAAGACACATTACAAAAATTATGATTGCCTTTCTTGACAATAAGGATACATCAGGCTTAATTGAGAGGAGTATAAGCAGCTACCGAAGTTGTAAATTAATCTCATGAAAAAAATCATACATCATTGCACATACTGGAAAACAGGTCCTCTGTTAGAGCACTGCCAGCACACAAATACACTGTGACATGACGAAATTTTCAATGAGGAAGAAGATGAAAGAAGGCAAAATGCCTCAGAGGCAGGAAAGGGAATTCGGTGGCATTTCAACCAAAATGTCTTCCCACAAGTTTAAGAGAAAGACCCAAATAAGCTCCCCACGATGGCCATCTAGAAGGTGCACACCACAAACCCTGTCCCTTCCACTGAGATAGTTTCAGTAATGAATCAAATTCAACTAGATGCCTTTGTGCCCAAGGAAACACTCCTCTTAATGGGCAGGGTGTGGGATTGCTCTGGTTCTAGAGAAAAGCCAATTACCATTTAACCTTATTAGAAGAAACACTATGCATCACATGGTAAAACCTGTAATTTCATTTGGCATAAAGCATCAGGAATAGAGAAAAAGTGAAGAGAAGCTAGTAGTTCACAAATGTAGCTGCAAGAAGGCGGGTGCAACAGTTCAAGGCTCACCAGAGTAAGGAAAACCAAAACAAAGAAACCCAACCCTTGTAAAAATATCTTTCTCAAGTTAGTATTTTGAGTCACAAGTGAAGAGTCAACCTGCTCTAAAATTACATTTTCAATAAAAGGCATTGCACCTCTTGTTATGATGAAAGAACATCATAACAAGAATTCATACTGAATCAACACAAGAGCTCACGTTTGTATT
Source organism: Pardalotus punctatus (assembly GCA_013400915.1). Lineage (NCBI taxonomy): Eukaryota > Metazoa > Chordata > Aves > Passeriformes > Pardalotidae > Pardalotus > Pardalotus punctatus. The sequence goes on from VZTX01007008.1 coordinate 410,414, forward strand.
CCTAATTTGCAATGTGAGCAATGTGACCACCCAACATCTAAATAAAATGAGGAGAAAATTTGTTTCAGATAAATATAAAAGAAAGGATTTCATTGATTTTACAGTTCTCATGGTCACATTTAAACAACCAGAGCAAGTCAATAAAAAAGAATCTCTTCAACCATTCTGTCCTTACAATAAGGTCTAATCCTCTTCTCTGCTGGGACAAGAAATTAAAACAGTGCACTAGAAGAACTCCAAACTGTTCAAAGAAAGATGTGAATATTTAATTTCTTCTTTTCATTGTTGGATTTTTAAGCTTGTTTCTGGACACAATACAAACTAAAAAAGAGGTATAAATAAAAATGCAAGTTACATTTTATTCTCCAGTACTACTCTTTACCACCTACCTATACATCATCCACTAAAGTGGAAAGTTTACAGGGAGACAGACTGAAAGGGAAATAAAACCCACCAGCAACAACAACAGAACAAATTAATGATTTGTGTTTCATTCAGCATTGCAGTTGATTTAGCTATGACTTTCTCTGTTCAGTTACATGATATCATGCTCACTCCTCAGTAGAATTCCTCCAGGTTAAAAATTGCTGGTATTGCTGTTATCTTCATTGATAATGGTATTTGAAGTGTCCACTTTCCCTCATTTTTTCCTTATAAAATCCCCATTACATGTGCTTGATACTCTGACCTCTAAAACTTGTCATAACAACTTCCTGAAAACTTCTTGCTAAGTTTATTTAATGAGATTCACTCATTTTCTACAGCTACTGACTGTGCATATAACTGAAACTTGGACACTATAATATGGATGCTTCTGAATGCAAATATAATAAAAACAATAATGTGTTTTGCCCTAGCTTAATTTTTACTTCAGGTGCTTCATAAAAGCTTTTGGAAATATGAGGTCTCCTGGCTTTTTTTTCCCCTGGTTAAGTAAGAAATAAATCTGAAAAAGTATCAAAAATGCTTGTTCTCTCTTCAGAGTTTTAGACAGTATTAACACCATCTCCTCCAGAAGAAAACCAATTTATTTCTGTTATTAGTAATGCAATCTCTTTCACTGTCAGGGTGAAAAGTGTAGCCCAAAGACAAGCAGATGACAGAAGCAGGCAGTCTTGATGCAGCGATCTATTTATATGAGATAGTAAATGCTGTCATGTCCTTCTGATAGTGCTCTTGCAAATCCAATGGAGACAAAACACAGAGAGGTTCCTTGCAGAACATCCTGACAGAAGGTAAAGGCATCCTGCAATGCTCTTTGTAGTAGACCATAGAAAATATGTTCTTAAGACTGAAAAAGAAGTAAAACAGTAGACCAAAGAAGTTTCAGGCCATTTTAAAAGCAAAAAGCTGCCAGGAATTATGAGTACTTAAATCTTTTAAATAACAACTGGTTTTCTAAGTCACTGCTTGCCAATCCTGAGGCTACAAACCTGTTCCTTGACTCTGTGGTAAGGCCTACCTTTGTTGAGCATATTGCTTTGAAAAAAGGGCTGTAGTTTTCAGACACAGCTACTAGAAGAGCAGATGTGAGTTATCTGCATCTTCTCAGCACCATCTCTTTCAGAATACCCTTTAATATTATCCTCTTACAGTAAATTTAATTTAGAAAATTCACTATAAAGCAACTGGAGTTCCTTTGCAGTTGTAAGTTAAAAATAATGGATATTTCAGAAGCCAAATAAAAAGAGAACACATAATTTAGTCTATCTGAAACCTGTGTGAGTTGATGTGTCCCCTACTCTGCTGTCACGAGACCCTTTCTGGAGTACTATGCCCAGCTCTGGTGGATTTTAGAGGTAAGTAAAAATGTGTCAATCAGAGAAGACAATGTCTACCTTAACTTCCATTTGCCTTTACCCTTAACCTTTTGCAACCACTTGTAAAGGGAGATATTACAGCAATATCCTATTCTATGAGGTCCCATAAGTACATCTGTCAGCACAGGTTCACATAGGTCTCACATTTTATTTACTTCTCTATTCTAGTGGTTTTTGCAAGGCCTTGTACTTACAAGTTGAAATAGTAACATCACAGACCTATTTGTGCCTCTTGGGCATAAAACTTCACTGAAAGTATGTCTTACTACAGTGCTCCTACTGTGCTGTGTAGGAACAAAAGCAAAAAGGAATATCCCCCTCCAACTCTCAACCCTACCTCACTCTTACTGTAAAAAAAAATTTCCACATTGTATTCCCAATGGGAAAACTTCTATGCTTAGGAGAGACCAAAGAAGACCCCTGGCACTGATATGGACACTCTCAAGCCATAAATCTCTAGTGATGAGATGAAAATATTAATCAGGTTTAAAAGAAAGAAAAAAATTAATAAACTTGTATGTCATACTTTAAAAGATTCCATTCTGACATGAGCCATACCAAGATTTTACCTTCTCATCATGTCAGTAGTTTTTTCCCTGTGTTTAAGTGTAGTTATAGCAAAAGTGGATCAACACATGTACCTTTAATCAGTCAACATTAAGATACAAAAATCTCATTCCTAATACAGGCATGGTCAACAATAGATATGGTTTCTCTGCATCATCCTTTTTTTGCTTAACACGAGCTTTAGGCACATTTTGCCATGTGTATTCCCTCTTCTGATCAGACTAGACACCTTTTCTGTGTCCACCAAGTATCTCAAAGTGCTGCTTCAGCCTTTCAGCATTTGTTTTCTTTCATGACTTTAAGGTCTGCCTTGATACTAATACTTCATTTGGATCACAATTCTACTGCTCGGATGTTATTCTATACACTTGGACTACCCTGTCCTAGTCTTTGTATTCAGCTTTTGTGAGTTGCTTAGGTCAGCTCAGGTCCTGTCCACATTGATGTCTGCTTCCCTCAACAAAGTGGTACCTTTTTCAACCCTGTTTCATACATAGTATCAGACCTGAAATCACCCAATAATTTTCAAATTGTTTAATATTGTCAGAACTGACAACCGAGGCTACAGTTGTCTTGACTGATTCCAACACACCGGACTCAGTAACATGCTGAAGCTCCCACATGCTGAACTACAAAGACAATAAATGCAAGATGCATTTACTTCCAGGAGATATTCACATGTTCATCAGAATAATAATGTGATGTATTAATAATAAAGAATCATATATTCAAAATAGTAATAACTGCTCCATTGAAACTTTTGTTTTTCCTTAGGAAGGAACATGGCAAACAATACTTATTAAAAGAACAGAAATAATGTAAACAATATATACTAGTAATATTTTCATGTGGAAAACTTGACCAGAAATTCTTCTCACGGTAGTCTCAGAAAGATGCTTGAGGTAACTATAATATATTTGTTTCAAGATCCCTCAGTATGAAAGTCCCTTCTGGCTTAGAGCAGCATTCTGAAAAAAATCCATCATGCTGAAAAGAATGTCATATGGCATTTCACCAGCCATTCCTGAGAGATGTTAAAAGCAAAATTAAGGCATCCTAAATATTTTTCTCTATAATGGTGGGCAAGTGATTAAGCACAGTGAGCTCTGGTCTCTAGAGTTAGAGGGGTGACCATCCACTGTCATCAGCTGTGTTTTTAATGGATGCCACTGTCTCTTGAAATCATATAAGGGTTATTTTCAGTGAATTATACTAATGGAATTACTATTAACATAGTCACAACACATTCTCCCCAACAAGCTAGTCAGTTGCAATTTTTCCATTCGAAAACAGCTGACCGATTAAAGAGTTATCCAATTTGAATCAATCATACAATAATCCTGGGAATTTCACCCAGATACTTAAGGCATGTTGCCAAGGCTTGCTCTGCTCATAAGTTCACAAAATGATACTGCTTTGTGTGCTGATTCATATATTCCTGCCAAGATGGAGCCATAAGAGTTACATGTGGCTGCAATTCAGGGCTCTCAGAACACCGACTACAGTGATGAGGTTATAAACTCCTTACTCTCATTTCATTGGCTCTATCTCTGTAAAAAAAAAAAAAAAAACAAACCAAGAATCCTACTTTGAAATAGATCATCTAACTCAGAACTCCATATTTAAATTCAACTATCAGCCTTTTTTGTTAAAACTCAACATTAAAATGGGGTTTTTTTGTGCACCCTCCTCCTACAATATATTCCCAAGGACATTTATTAGGTGTCAGCTGAATACTAATGTAGAACAGATGGTACCCTAATGTAGACAGGTAATGTACATCTCTGGATCACCTTTTATCATAACCATGAGGACCAAGTTGCTGTAATTCAAGTTATGCCATTATACCTACAAACTTCTGACTTCTTTTCCTGATTCTCTATAGAAGCCAAGAGTTCTTTGTAGGATTTCTCTCCAATTTCCCTTTGCTAAGAACAGATTAATCAAGAAAGCCACTTTCAGAGGACTGTAGTGTACATCAAATAGCCTCACAATGAATGTGCTTGAAGACTTATCAGGAATGACAAAAATCAGATATTGATCAAGTAAATTCTTATTTTAAAACATAATCCTAATTTTTTAAAATGTAAGAGATTAAACAGATTTTCTTAAGCAAAAGATAAATGCAATAAATTACTTAAGTTCCTCTGTAGTTACAGCACTCAGGTTGTTCCATTAAAAGAGCTTTAAAAGTATATATGAGCATTCTACCAGTTCACAAGGTCAGACCCGGGGGAGTGGGTAGAAATTATGGAGGTGTAGCAATGAGATGGATGAGCCTCAGAACAGGGATTTCACGCTCAGCAATATTTGCCATGAGCTTTCTGAACCTTCAGTTTAAAACACACCATGAAACGAGGCCTAATTCCCTGTTGCCTTGTTGTCATTTACCCATGATCAAAGTTGAGAGAGGAAAAAAGCCTGCACAGTGTTTTGGGAATTCTGTGTACTAACTACAAAGAAATAAATATAACTGTCAAGGGCAGGATAGACGAGATTCCGCACACAGATTTTTAACCACCTCTCACTGAACACTAGACTGAAGCACGAGTCACATATAATCAACTTCCAGAATAGTAAGTTTTTATTCCCGTATAAGCTTTGTCACTATTTCAAAGATAGGGGGGAAAAATGAAAGTGTTTTGTAGGTATTTTAAATAAATTTGTTATTTTGTACATTCCATGGCCTTCTGTTTTTAAAATAAGATTTCATATCATTTTTTATCAGTTACAAAAAATGTGGCACAAGACTGGAAACAAGAGGGTTCCCTTAGCATGCCTTGTATGCTGCTGAAGAGTCCTTTAAACTTCTACTGGACAAGGAGCTTTAGCCTGAACATCAAAAAAGCTTCAATTACACTAAAGAAAGGAAAACAAGTGTAAATGAAAGAAAAACAAGTGTGGCATGCCAGAGCTGACTGAATGCTTCTGTCCAGCTGGCTAAGTGAGAGAACGTGAAGTTAGCCAAGTAATTGAGAGTAGCAATGAAAAACAGGTGCTGCCTACATGTGGGTACTTTTATTATCTACTTCATAGTCCACCCAAAAAAATGTCCCTGAGGACACCAAGTCATTTGGGGAGAGGCTGCAGAACATGTTCCACGTCTGTCTGTGTCCTCCTGGCTGGTGCCCTCAGATACAAATTTCTGGAGGCTGGGCTGGCTGTGCAGAGCAGCAATCCTGCCCAGGGGTCATTGGCCCAGAAACCCTAAAATTTGGCTGTGTTTGTCCATAGTGGTGAGGTGGGTAAATGGCAGAAGCCTGCATCTGTTGACTGCAGTCTTCACCTGCTGATGTGTGACCATGTGGACAGGGACAGGAGGGGAGTAAAAAGACAGAGTAACAGCCCTAGAACACAGCAGATGAAAACAGAGTGAAAGCGAGTGGAAAACCTTTGAAAATCCTTCTAAATTTTTTCTTGTATGACTTATACTACATACATTTGGTACACAATGAAACTGTTAAAAAAGCAATTATGTTTATTATTAAGAAAGCCAGCTGCACTGGAATGTGGAATTTTTTGCATGGTCTGAACTATACAAATATACACTGTACTTTATTATCCATTTGACTTATGATTTACAATTGTACTTTTTCTCCAAACCTTTCCTAAGTACTTAAGAACCAACAATTTTTTACTGGAAGGTGCTTTGTTTCCTGCCAAAGAGCACTGAAACAAAAGCTGTTGCCTCCAGCCTTTGCCAGTGCTAAGCAGTGTAAGGTGAGCGCACACAGCACAGCCAGAGGTACGGCAGAAAGCATACTTTACCTCCATGCCTCACTAAATAATACATTGGCAACGCAAGAACGCAAGAGATTTGGTGTCTTGTAGCTACTATCAGACGTGTGTCTATCAAGCCTCAAGTTCGTTAGTCAAATGAGACCAATGAATTAGAGAATGTTTAAAATTCTCTTCCTTTAAATACACACACAATGAGCGCAGCAGAGTCACGACTGGAAAACTTGACTGAGAAAAACACAGCGGTAAGATAAACTCAGCGCAAATATACAATTTATGCTTTTTTTTGTTTGTTTTTTGTTTTGTTTTTGTAAATAGACTGTCTAGTGTGGGGCCTGATACTGCTCACGTAATAAATGAGAACGGTGGGATAAAAGGAAAAGTAATAAGCATGTCTTTTCTCAATCCTATGAATATGAATAATGCACTTTCTAGTCCTTTCTTATTAGATCATAAAACATGTTGATTTTGCTGGTAAGATATGAGAAATTAAGCATGATGCCTTAAAATACTGGAACCTTGTTACACCAGCTAGAACAGGGCCTGTCATAATTCAAAGCTGAAATAACATTTAAAGTTTTATTGTTTAACTATGCATATTTGTATCAGGATCAACGCTGGCATGCTAAATGATAGCCCCCAAAAATGTATCTTCTTAAAATAAAACCAGGATTTTGGAAGTGCTTTACATTTTCTATTAATGAAGAACTATTTTAGCTCTTCATAAACTTGTCTGAATTGCTTTTGTTCTGAAGTGTCTGAAATGTAAATGAAGAAATGTTACAGATACTGGAGGCTCTGCTTACCTGCAGAAGAAACTGCAAGCTTTTCAAGTAATGGTGTCAGAAACGTGCCCAGCTATTGTGCGCAAAAAAGAGTCCCTAGCAGAAGATGGCTTGTTCAGTATGTGGCCAGTAAATACTGCAGTTGGACTACATGATTACTGTTGCTCCCTTCCAGCTGAACTATTTTATTCTGTTCTTGACTAGATTTAGTGGAGAACTTAGGCAGACACTGGTCCTCTCTTTCACCCCTTTGCCTCCCTTCCCAGAATTGCCATAAAGTAGAGAGTCAGCTTCTTGTTGTTCTGTAGCTCGCTCGGGATCCTGGGGGTTGTTCTTCAGTGGTTTGGGAAAAATATTGGGCTGAATGATATACAGTCTTCATTTACAATGTTGTTCTTTCATAATTTATCCCAAGATGTCCTAGGGAGCCTCATGCCAGGGAATCCTGACAGTGAAGATTAACTGGAATCAGGGTGAGGTAGAAAGGATGTCTCAGATGCAAGAGCTGGATGAAATAGTATGGCAGATCATGGAAAGGACTTGGCAAATCCTGCCCTCGAGAGATTTTTGGGTCTTTTGGTGTGAGGATCTTTTTGTGTTGTGGTCTGTTTTGATGGGGTTTTTTGTTGTTGTTGCGGGGTTGGGTTGTTTTTTTTGTTTTTTGGGGTTTGGGTTTTTTAGTTGAGAAGGAAATCCAGCTCAATACGCAAATTTTGGCAAATGCCAGCTATTTGACAACAGACTGTTTTCTAAAGTTAGGAGAGGACTCACAAGTACAATATGCATAGTAGTATCATCCCACAGGGATACAAGCAACACTATTCACAAATTGTTCTACAAGTAAACTGTTTCAGTGTCCTCTTTATACAATTTCTATTTACTTCTTCACTAGTGAACAAATGAAAGAGTTTGCAAGTAAGAAACATTTAAGATAGCAAGAATATGATGAAAATGCAGGTAGCCATTTTGGCAAAGGAACACACTGCAGAACTGATAGAGTTTTCCTCAACAGCTCTTTCCTTGAATGCACATGTTCACCTACTAATTAAATAGAGAATCTGTGAACAGCAGAAGAGGGCATATATCATTTACAGTGCAAGAAAAACAATACCAATTCAATGATCCTACTGTGAAGACAGATTTATCAACAACTTCCGATTTTAAAAAAATCTTGACACTTACTGGATATCTGCAATTCATGAGTCCACAAAATCTACAGGGATTACCATAGCTGTTTGCTCAAGGAAAGTATACATTTATCAGATTTATTACATGAAATGAAGAATTACTGTAGGCCTCTTATAAAATCAGTGGGAGAGATACACAAAAGATCCCAGAGAAGAAATACAAAAAAAGGAAAACCTACAGTTTGACTGCAGTGTTTGAATGCTGTACCATCACTGCCCTCATAAGACAAACACATTAATGCAAAAGGTTTACAGGTAGCCTTCACAAAGACCTACTTTTGAAGGTTATGTAGCATTTTAGGTACTTTCTTCACAAAAATTCCATCATCCATTTCTGCCATAAGGACTGCTCACTAACAAACTTAGTTTTTTCATACTGCAACCTTCCTTTTTCCAGCACATCACTTTTGGCCACAGAAGCACACTCAAGACTCCAAACCAAAGAAAATGAGAGGACAATTCTCCTTGCAGAATTTTAATCTGACTGAAACCTTTATCCTGTAACATTAACAATTTTTTAAAATACATTGTTCATTTTTATGGGCTCTTACCATTGATGAGCAGGTGCAATAGGACTGAAAACATGACTGTTACAGACTAAGTTCTGCCTTGTCACAATTCCTATACATGGGTGGGCTCCTATTGTGCATCTCCTGGGAAGAGGATGATCACAGACCCACAGATACAAATTTGCCTGTAGTTTCAGCTAATTGGATAATGTAATAAATCTATTATCATCCTGAGATAACAAATCAAGATAAGTTTGGGGGAGAAATAAATAGAACAGGGGACAAATATAGACAGTTGAGAGACAAAAATAGCAGACACAGAAGAAAAAAACCCTGATACTTGATAAAACCAGCAGTACCTATTCTCCCGGACTTTTAAGTAAGATAATTTTAAAGATAGACAGTAAAAGTAAAAAAACTACAACCAGCAGAACCAGTATGAAATTATACAAATGATTCAGGTCAAATTCACAATCTGTGCTTTTCTCATTTCCTCTCTTTTCTTCCTACATTTTCAGAAAGACTAAGGCATTACAAAGCTCAGGAAACAAAATAAACGACAATCCTAGATATCCAGTACTCCTCAAATATTTTACTTGACATAAATTCCCATTAGTATTCTACAGTGGTTGAAACTACTGTGAACAGGTAAGGAAAGAAATTAGAAGATCAGAGACACCAGTAATAAAAATGTGAAAACCTCAAATTACCTCTAGAACAGACTAGAACAGACCCAAACCTGGTTTGCGTTTTTGGTTTTGCTTCTCCCCTCCTCCCCCAGTTTTCAGAGATATACTTCCATTAAAATACATCTTCAGAAACTGGCTGAAAGTCAAGTTTAGGCTTACATTCAAATTTATTCCTGACACAAATGCAGATGCTATAATGAAATCTCTCTTTTGGGGTGGGGGAACTAACTTTAAGAACTACTGAATTTTCACACAATTTCCCTTCATCCAACGCATGTGAACAAAGCAAACATTCACTTTATCTGCTGTCTATCAGCCACAGATCCCACACTAGACAAGGATGAAAGAAACAACCACAATTAGTTAAGTGTATTTTGAGAGCTGCAAGGGAGAAGGAGGTGCACTCTGGACTATTTTTGAAAGATGGCATACCACTTACCTGAAAATTACTGAAACCAACAAAAGGGCCCACTAGCAATGAAGCAAAACATAGGAGAACATGGATATTGCATAAGCACTCTCAACTGAATTAGGAAAAGCCTGCTCCAAGTCTAAAGTCAATCTTTGGATGCAGTGTAAAGCAGGAGTGTTTCTAACCTGCTGCTGTGACTTAGGATGAACATTCTTGCAGCTGGGGAATTTAACAGCTGTTCTTCATCTTGGCCCAGAAGCCAGACCCATTCAGGATCTTTGATGGAACAGGCACATGTGGTAGGGGAAGTAAGGGTTTTGCTTACAGGAAGGGCTTGGGAGACAGTTTTCATCAGTTAAGGAAAACTAGCAGGACATTAACCATAATCGCAACGTAGTTCTGCCAAAAAAACCAAAGGAGAAACAAGTCTTGGGCCAGCTAGTGGTTGTACAGAAGGTGAAAACTGTGAGCCAAGAAACTCTCTTCCATACTGTTCAAGAAAGGTGGACCCTGAAGTCTCCTTTTAAAATTATTCTTGGAGGGTATTAAATACCTAGAACTCCTCCAGTGTTTTTTACTCCTAAGCAACTTATTACAGACCATATTACTTCTGGTTTAAAAATTACTCAAAAACTCCCAAAGCTAACTCCCAAAAATGCAGATTTAATTAAACTCAATCAAACATAAGCATATTAAAGAACAGCCACACACATACAAGAATTCCTTTCCAAAAAGAAAGGGCCTAATTGATTGAGATTTTAGGTACTAGTTGGGCCTCAGATCTTGTTAACATTTCTTTCTCTTTACTATTTTAAATTCATATTCTTTTTATTCAAATATCCTTTGGAATGAGATATGAAAACTTACATTTGAGTATTCGTTACATCACAGAAAACCTCAAAATCAAACCTGTTGGGAGCTGATTTCAGGAAAGGGGGAGCAGATTTCATCAATCAGTACAAAATAACAGAATGGCAATTTTCCTTCCCAAGTGTACTGTAAGAAAGACGGAATAAGCCTTTGTGAGCACAGTCAACTGATCAGAAAGGTTTGATATCAACACTTAGCAATTTACCTGACAGAAGAGTTACAGTGCAATTAGGAGAACGGCCCTGGGTTGTGTTTCCAGGCTACCCAAGCACTCTCTCAGCAAATGCAGTAGCCCTTCTCCCTGCCGGCTGCTTCAAAATGCCGTGACTCACTCCACAACACAGACAGCTGTATCAGGGCTTAAAGAAATCAGCAGTCACCTGTCACAACACCTTTCATGCAGCACACACTGATTACCAGGCTTTCATTCATTAACCCCACTTTGTTTGGAATCCTCTCTAATTGCATGCTTGCTGCTTTTCCATTAATGATAGACAGCAATTCTGCTGTCAAGCTTCTGATAAAAATGCCTGAACACCAGCCTTAATTCACTCTATAATTCACATATTCTTCTTGTATGAACACACTGAACCCTTTCACTGACTCTTACTGGATCTTGCATCTTCCATTGGGAAGTGGCTTCTCTCCCAGCCTGTGTCTTGGCCTGTCCTGCAACCCACAGGGGCTCTTGAGCCACTCTGTGGTGGCCTCTGCTGGCACCACATGCTGACCTCTGACCCCAGGTCCATGTTGCATTGGCAGGGCATGCTGGAGCTGGCAGACTTGCCTCTGCAGAAAGGCTCCGTGGAGCTCCTCAAGCAGAGATGGGAATCTGCCAATGCTGCACAACCTGGCTTCATGTTCCAGCACTCGCCAGCCCCACCATCCCTGGTGCCGGATAAAACCACCCTAGAGAAGATGCCATCGGACAACAGGAGGGCAGATGTGTTCAAGGAGGAGACCCTGGGTGGATCTCAGCTGATGGAGCATGTCCCTGTCACTGTGGAGGAGCTGCGGAGCCACTTTGAGGCCCTGGGAGGTAGGAAGGTAAGTGCCGGGGAGGGGAGGACACCTGGAGGGAAGGAATGGAGAGGGGCTTCAGAGTATTTCCCCAGCCTCACACCAGCCCTCTGCTGTTCCCTGCTGGGAATGGGGAGCACTGGCCACAGCTCCCATGGATGTCCTGTGGACTGTTTGGATCAATTTGCTAATAGTGGTTGTCATTATCTATTATTATCTATAACTTTCCTTATTGCGTGATTTTGTTGGTCTGTTTCATTTTAATGGCTACTGACTGCTGCTAATTGCCAAGCTATCAGGTAAATTAGTGTGCAATTGTGTTTGGCTTGTGCTTTTCAGAAGAGGAAAAAACCAAGATATTTCACAGAATCACAGAATAATCTGAGTTGGGAGGGACACACATGGATCATCAAGTCCAACTCTTAAGTGCATCGCCTGAGCACGGATCAAATCCACAACCTTGGCATTATTAGCACCATGCTCTATCCAGCTGAGCTCATCTCAGGGTCTCCATATTATGGCCTGAGAGAAGAATTCTCCAATGAAACCATTTACAAACACTAAAACTTTCTGAAGAATTTGCTTCTTATTTGTAGAGCAGTATTGATTCCCTTTCAATGAGAATCTTGCTGTCACTTTACCCTCTGGCTTTCATTGGCATTAACATGACAGGCCTGGTCAAATTGCAACCTTTATTTGGCATCAGATTTTTGTCTGAGAAATGTCTGTGATTTCTTTGAACTATCTGTGGAGAAGCTAGACTTTTTTGAAACTTAAAAAATGTTTCAGAGAAGTAAAGGATGCTGAAAAGGTTATTAATTTTAATTAGGGTTACTTCATTCAGTACTGTAGCTAAAAAGTCTTTCACCACACTTTACCTCTTCTGCATGAAAACTGAAAATGTCCCTGCAAGTTTTGGTTGCTGATAGAGTATTGCATACCTTCCACATTTTAATTCCTCACTTTTTATTCACTTATCAATTAAAAAAAAAAGTAAATGAAAAATCCCCTTTGAAAAAACTCTTAGCCTGCTTCACAATTAAATACATACTAATACTTGATTTCATAACTCTGTATTCTGCTGCAGAATGACCCTGCCAATCCATGCAGTTGTCATTTACCGATTTCATTTTAATGTTCAGGGTGATTTAAACATGGTTTTCTGATCCAGAAACTATGGTTCAGAATAATGCCTGCTAATAATTATATAATTCACACACAAAATTGAGGTACTAAAAGGTATTATAAAGCTTTTTTATGTGAACATTAAAATAAAAATCCATGTGATTCATGAAAAATCTTTTCACTGGCTTTAAACATATAACACACAAAGTAACAGGAACCAATAAAATAAAGGTTAAAACTTTATGGGATTATTGAGCACTTTAAAGACCATATAAAATATCCATAGACTGCTGCTAAGCAGCATGCTCAAATGCTTTTAAGGCGCAGACCTTTCTGGTTGATCTTAACAATTTTTTTAAAATAGTAAAATGAACTTTTTTTCCTCTGAAGCAATACATTCAGTATTGCAAAAGTGATCAAACTTGTAGGAGCAAACTGGTTCTATTTTTAGTCTTATTGATATAAAGAGTTCCTTACTGAGTGAGAAAGATGAATTTTTTGGACTTAACAGCCTTATTCTCTTGAGAGAATTGAAGACTTTTCTTTAAACAATACTGAAGGTATTTAAAGTACGTATTAAGTATTTGATGTGTATCTGGCTAATGATAAAGTCTCTAGAGGTTAGAGTTAAGAAAGCTGTTTATTAATATTAATGATTGCTAAGAATTTTAGTAGCTAAATATTATACCATGAGATAAAAAACTATCCATGAAAACAGCAGCATTTGTATCAGTATGTCTTCAGAAAGCACATCTTGACTCTGGTTCTATCAAGTAATGACTGATACAAGAAGACATTTATACCACAACACAATGAAAGGCCATGGAAAGGTTTTAGCAAACTGACTGCTTAAGAGTCAATCTCTTTCAGCCATAGTACATTTCCATGGGCAGGAGGAGTGAAAGATGAAAAATGAAATGATGCATTTTCCTTGGATTTTTGTAGTGGTTTCACCCAGAAGCCATACAGAAGGTTAGAACAAAATTAGAAACAGCTATACATAAAACTAAGTGAAAACCACAGAAATCACAGTGAAATCTGAAAAACTGAAACAAAATATCTAAACAAAATTCCAGCAAAATATATCCATTACCTTATGCATAAATGCTTGCCTCTACTGATTTTATACTCGGGAAAAGACTGCCAACTGTTGGAACCCTGCTTGGACTATCTCTTGACTAACCAGACTTTCAGCACCAGGCCCACTTTACTACATCATTCCATTGGAAAAACAGATTTCATCCTGAGGCAAAATATTGCTGATTAAATATTCTAAAATCTCTCACTCAGGTTGCATTTTCATTGCAGTGCCAGCACTGTATATTTGTATTTGTATTTGTATATGTACAAAATTAACAGAGAAAATCAGGTCAATTAAATCACGTTAAACCATAAAGTCACTTTCAAAGAATTACATCAATCATATAAAGAATCCTCTGCTGGTTCAGAAGTGAAAGGCATCATTACAGAGAGCTGCAAATGTATTTAGACTTTGCCCAACCCTATTTATTTGAATGAAATTAATACTTCATATTGCAATAATAACATAAAAAGAAGTAAATAGTCAGGGACCAGGTTCAGTAGTTTTGAAGCTAAATCACTTGGTGGATTCAAATTACTTTGAATTCAGCCAAGTTTATACCAGTGGAAGTTGTATGTATTTCTTTCTTAGGAGTATTTATAAGTTAATAATCAAGTCTAGTTTTACAGCCTTTTAATTTAGGCCTTTTGTATCAGGACTGTCCATATATTTTCATTATTTAGACATAAACTGATGTCCCATTCTGTTGAAATGAAAAGTATTTTCCCCTTTTCTATAGAAAAAAATTTTCCTATGAAGTAATAATATATTAAAACATCAATTTACTGTACTGGTGTCTCACTCCCATGAAATAACTATTTCAGTTTATTAGCATTCAAAGGCATGGAATGCTAAAGCAACTGAGGCCTGTGTTTTCTGTAAAGTGATTATGTATGTTTTTCTTAGAATATGTTAAAACATCCCATCTGAGAAAGTAATTTCATGCTTACTTCTTAGAGAAACCTATTCAAAGAACTCATTAAAACCATTCATTTAAATAATCTGGTCTATGGTCATTAAATTGGGTCCTTTGCTGAAAACATATTAACTGCTGCCAGAAAGTAAATGAAGGCAACAGATGTTTAATGTAAAAGGTCAGACCTTCATTGAAATTGTCTAAACAAGCAACATCTTTTTTTCCCTTAGCACTCTCAGAAATATTTACATTAATTTTGCATAGCCATGTAATGTGAAAAAGAATGGAAATCCCATAACAACTGTATGTCAGTTTTGTACCCTCTTAGCACTTGCATCATTTGTATTTTTGCTATGGATGAAGGAAAGGGAATGAGTACACAGGATGGCCCAAAAACTGCCCCTTGTTGAAAAGCTCGCTATTGAAGGGAGTGCTGTGTGGTCAGCCTTCTGGATTCTGCCTTCATCTCTTCCTTAACTCATTCTTTTTGTGACACATGCATTCCCCCTTTTGTTTTAATCAACATTTTCTAATGTCAAAGTTTCCACAAGGAAAGACCACATCCTCTCTGGGGCTTTCATTGCAGATCATGAAGAACAGCTTTGGGTAAAAATTCTTTTTTTTTTCTTTTCTTCCCTTTAAGAGGAAAACCTTTTCCTGTGCTTTTAGTTTCTAAGTAAATGTATCAGTTCTTTACAGGTACCTTACAAATCATCTGCAGAAACAATCCTCCTCTCACTTTAGTTATTCTTATTTAACTCATCTCTAAACTGGCCTGGCATTTCACGATTTGGAAGATGTATTAAATTCTGCCTTTCTAGAATGTGTACATGTTGTCAGACTTCTAACTGGTATTTACAATGTTTTACCCTAGAAGAAGCAGTTGTCCTGATAGAAATGAAGCTTCCTAAACCCCCTTGGTTCATAAAGATTTCCTCAAATTATTGCAGTATTGCAGTGTGTTATGCGTGTATGTATATGTGTATATATATATATATATATATGTATGTATATATATATATATATGTATGTATGTATATATATACAGACACACAAAGGTAGTCTATAACGTGTTTCTGTTCCTCCCTGTTTAATCAGTGAATTGGCACTGATTCACATTCCATCCCTGTTTATCACCCACAGTTCTTCAGTTCCTCTGAGCTATTTTCGCCATGTTAGTTACACCATTATACTTGTTGGACATTCACCCAGAAGTGGTTCTGCAAAGCGTGCCTGCCCTCCTCAAGGTGTTATGCCAAACTGGATTTGAAATGGGCAAAAATGATTCACACTTGGAACACATTAAAATTTCAGACCTTCTCCTCCACCATACCTGTTAACTAGTTTCTCTAGAGGTCCTTGCAACTTGTTTCACTACTTGCCTAATTATTAAGCAACTATGCTTCAGTCAAGCATTTGAAAGTGCTCCAAATAACAAGTAGTAATATTTTTCTTTAGCAGATCCTCGAGGACTCTTTTATTCTTCTGCCTTCAATTCAGCTTTACTAATTTCATGCTTAATTTGGAGGTGTGGACAGCAGAGGAAATGATCTGTAATAGGATCTCACCTTAAAAGGGGAGAATCATCCCCTTTTCCTCAGTGAGAGAAGTTACTGTTTGAGCTATGGCAATGATTCGGACAGAGCAGTTAAAAAATTGGAACTTGTGTGTCACCAGTTGCTTACAAAAAGACATATTTGGTTTTAATTTCACCTACATATAAAGAGGTTGCATTTTTATAAGCAAAAGGATGGGATGGACTATAGTTATATGCCCTCAACTAAACTTTCCAAAGAAAGTCTTCTTTGTGCTAAGATTTAATAGATACTGCATTTTTGCTTTGTAATCTTGCTGTTTACTGCTTATTCATCATCTACAAAGATACATAATGTATCACGTGCTGAAGATGAGGGTGGCTTATTTTTAGGATAATTTGTCCTCAACAAATTGCAATGATTTCACGTGTGGGTCTCATTTTTGTCTGATTATTGTCTGTCTCTATGTTTTCTGCATGACTCTTTAAAAAATATTTCTTCTCTGTTTTCTTGGCTGCTGTAATTTTAATTTAAAGAGGCACTTTTCATCTGTTATGATGAGTTGAATCTTTTGTGGAGTACAGTAAAAACATAAAGAAGTATTTTGACAGTGCATCAAATGCCACTTCCCAGGATGACTGAATTTCCTGGGAAGGCAGTCCAAAAATCACAGTTATTTCTGGAACAGAGAAGTATTTAAATAGGACCATTTAAAACCACAGAGCACATTTTCTCTACGAGATGAAGTCCACAATTTTTTTTATGCTGTTAAACACCATCATACTTCCATCATTACATGGTAACACAGTAACAGATATTCCCACAAACTTGAACATATATACAGCAGATTAACAGGTATAGTAGAAGTCTAGAAAATTAAAAGAGTGTATAATACAAAAGAGTTTTTAGAAATAAAAGGCTTCTGACAGTTTTTGAGATATTTTCATTACTTCTACCTGTGTCACTGCAGATATGACAAAGTTTAGGCTTTTCATAAAGACCATCGAAGTTAAAGAGCAATATAATTTTATTTTGTGCTAACTGGTTTTACAGATGAGCCTGTCATTTGTAAACAGAGAAGAATCTCATTTACTTCAGGAAAACTGAAAAAAAAGAAAAGCATCAGGTTTGGGTTTTCTTTCAATGTGTTAATACTGTGGTATAAATCTATTTGTAGAAGTAGAATAGAAGTATCTATGTTTGTTTCTACATGAAACATATGAAAGAACACTCAGGTGTATGGAAATAAATACAGTGACATTTCCTTTTGCTCTCTCTCCTTGGTTTTAAGAAGGATTTTGAGGAGTGTGATTTTTAATTTTTTCTTAACATTTTTTACAGTGCACTGTAAGCTGCAGTGGTTACACAAAGAAACTAGATTTTGAAACCAGCTAACTAACTTAACTTTTAAAAAAATACTAATTTCATTCCAAACAGACAGGAGATTTGATTTTTTTCATATTTCTTTAGGGCCAGATTTAGCAGAAATTACCTTCTTCCAAGTTTAGAATTATAGCAGACTGACTATTCTTTGGCTCAATTCCCCAGAAGGCACAGAAAAGCAAAGAAGCTCTGCCTTCCTATGCAGATGCTATCTCTAATCTGACTGTGTTATTTAATAAACACACCAACAGAATGTGGAACTGAGGAATATGACACTTGGGACTTCTTAAGAAAGGCACACATACACACACACAAAGTCATTAAAGGGTTCTTTAAAAATATGATCACTTTAAAATAATCCAAAACTGGGCATTGTAGAAATAAGCTTTAACTTTTTAAAATCTGCAGAGATCAGTAAAGTTAAAACCTTTTAACAAGTCACCATGTGTATTGCATTTTGTACAGTTTGTTCCTGAGGGTGAAGGACTGAGCTTTCTGGGTCATCAAAAAAAAAATTACTTCTTCCCTTTCTGACACATAAGTCAGTAAACACTTGGCTTTAGCCAAGTCTATTTTTGTTGTATGGTTTCCAACCTATTAACCAGCAGTATCAGAGCTTGATAACCTCTGTGGGAAACTGACCATAAAGCACTTGGAAAGGCACAGCTCCTTTCCACAGTCAGTGGCCAGAAAATGATGTTTGGAAAAGTATGTTTTATTCATAACATGTTCTTTAACTTCATCTCCACATTTAAACGAAATTTAGTTTGGAATATTTTTTAGACAATACTTCTTACCCCAAAAAATTTCATCTTGAGTATCTGTCCTGTGTGTCAGAAAGAGCAAATCTCAAAACATTTCACTGTCATTCTGTCTGCTCTATTTGTAACAATTTACCAGCCTGTGGTAGCTTAATCAATTCTTGAAGCATGAAAGTGATGTGGAAAGATGAGAAGTAAATATGTCATTACTAGCATGTCTTTGGAAACAGCACTTGTAGGAAAACATAACACTGAGTTGATTGGGAAGGAAATAAGCTTGTGACCTAAAGCTTGAGAAATCCACGGGTGCTGGTATGCAGGGGACAGCATATCCATAAATTAAACAAGAGTGAAAGAGACATTGCTTGCAGAGTACAATGTGTAATGCGCCAAATGAACAAGATCAAGTTAATCAAATAAGCGCCTGCACCAAAACTCACAATTACTATTTCAACAAGCTATTAAATATGTAAAATAAAATCTCCAATATGTCTATAGTGCTATCTTTACTCCAACTGGTACAGCATTTGTGAGAAGAAACCATTAACAATTCTGTTATTCTCTGACAGTATCTAGTACAAAGAGAAATGGACTCGCTGTGTTTCTTACATTGTGAGGTTGAAGTGAATGGGTCCAAACAAACCATACTCAGGAGTTGCATGCTACTGTTGGGAATCTTCATTAAAGCAGAACAGTTCCTGTGTTTTCAAAGTACAGTGAAGTACAGTATGGAAGACTTCCCACCTTTACATGTCCAAGGCACAGGTAGTACCAGTAGATGGGTAGATGTCTGTGTTGGCCATTACAGGGTGGAAGGTACAAATCACCTGCTAAATGCATGTTACTACCTCAGCTGTTTTAATACAGAGACCCTTCAGGAATCCTTTTCACTGTGAAGATCTCACCTGTGCGCTTCTGTTTCTGCTCCTTTAGCTCTGTGTCTTTTCCCTGTTGGCAGCAATTCTGCATGTTCTGTTGTCTCTTTCAAGAACGTTCTATAAAGATGTGATTCTTTCCCAGATGTTTGAGGCCTAGATTTAAAGCTACATGGCATGTTATCTTAAAGCTTAGCAATTGTGAGGCATTTAGCAAATGGAAAGTAAAAAATTAAGAGAAAATACCCTTGCTAAACTTGAACACTGTTTCTTTTTACCCTTCTGTCATGGTGTGATGATATGATTGTTTCAACTGTAACACCTGATTAACAAGTTTGGAATAATAGATGTTACTCAAGATTAGGCAGTCTGTGAATTTTGTACACCCAGAGGTGTTCAAGCTATGCACCGTATCTCTTTGAAGCTGTTTATATGAAGTTCAGTCAGAGATATTAAATGTCACTGCTGGACTGTGGATATGAAAATGGTCCATAGTAATACCAAATTTCAGACTCTCTCTAATTATACCCACTGACTCAGAGTCTCCATCATTTATAGCTCATCTTGAAGTCCCTGCAGCTACATCTCTTACATAATACTCTCTTTATATGCTCATTGTTAATCATCTATTGTAGAATATGTTTCTTTTTTCTTGCTCATTTTCAAACATCAGTCCAGTGTCTGACCAAATAAAACACTATTTCCTAAAACTAGTGAATGCTGATAACCCATAATTTTACTAGCTTTTAAAGATAGTAATATTGTGGGGAAAAAACCTAATTTAAAAACATGCAATGCATATTAGATAAAAAAGCCTTTGCTAAAGATAGTTGCTAGCTAGAGCCTATACAACTATTCTATTTTTAAAAATAATAAAGAAAAGCAGTGGAGTAAAACTTAATCTAGCTCACTGAGAAAAAGTTTAGAAGGAATTTTAAGTTCATGAGTGCTTATATCACCAAAAATTCCCAGCATGCAATTCTCTGGTGATATACAGAGCAAAGGATGTTGAAGGTGCCCCGTATTATTCATGATAAATGACAAAGGCCGTGCACTTGAACACATATTGCTTTCCATAATTTAGGAAGCAACATCAGAGAATACACCACATATTTAATTTTTTAAGAAATTATTGTATGTTCAATGGAAATCAATACATTTAAGCCTTTAAAATGTGTCTACTCCTTGGAGCTTGTACTAAGGGAAAGACTGCAGCTAGACTTAAGCCTGTGTGTTTTACTTTTGGCTCTTGACTACAACAGACGCATCTGCCTCAGTTGCTTGAACAACTAGAGGAAAACACTTCTGTCCTACTTCAAAAAGTGGTATCAGTGAAATCTGGGAACCAGAATGCTCGATATTACAGGAAATTATCAAATCTTAGCATCCAGGCAATATTTTGGAAGGAAACAAAGGGGAGGGTTGAGGAAAGAGTATATGTGCAGCTAAAGTAGAGTGCCTACTAGAAGTACTAGTCATTTTCTAAGCCATTTGCTTCCCTACTCTGCTTTTGTTTCTTTTTTATTTTTTTGTTTCTGTTTCACACCACAACATACTTCTAACAACTTTCAGCTATTTAAAGTAATTACAAAAATAATGAAAAAGCAAACGACTGTGGAAAATTACAACAGAAAGAATGTAAATGTCTGCAGCAATATTACACACAAAATGATCATGGTTAGAAAACCCTACTTTCACAAACATTGTTTTGTTTTGCTGAAAGGCAGAGACATGCACTGAGACATTTTAAGAATGTTGAGAGGTCTAAACTGATAGGCCTCTGTATCTAAGTAAATTTCAGCAAGAGCATGCAAAGAAAAGCAAATATTGTCTGTGAATTTGTAAGAAACAAAAAAAACTGGAACCCTCACATGCTCTCATGAAACTCCAAATAAAAAATATTTGTTTCATACTTGCAATTAACAGTAGCACTGATAAAATAAAGATTACTAAATTTCCACTGTATAGGTGAAAAGAGAGCGATAAAAAATTACATCCCTAAATATGCCCTTTAAGATAAATATAATAAAGAAAAAAAAGATAAACTTGACAAGTGAATTTAGTATACATCAGTGTTCCTTTTACAACTGCAATGCAAAAAAGGTAGTAAATTTATTGTGGACACTAAATAAGACTTTATTGCACTAAAAAAAGAGCAGAATTCTTTAAAAAGTGTTGGTGTGGATTTTTTAAAATATTGCGGTAAATGTTTTTTCCAATTACCTTGGAATTACATAAACAGAATGTGCCAGATATCATATTTTATTCAAGTGTCTGGTATATAACTGTAAATTAAAAAAATGAAAAAGGCAGGAGGAGATAGAAGAGGAAAGCTATTGTGTTTAATTTTTGCTGTGTTTCAAACCTTAATTTGTGCCTCCTATGTGGAGAGCCTTTTATGCTGCCACCGGTCATGATTCTGGAAAAAAAACCCTCTGACATTATTCTTGGTTACTAATCACACTGGTTTAGAAAAAAGTTTCAATGCCTATAACTAAGCCTGAAAATTGTAATCTTTTAATGTTGGTCAGAAAGCTATACTGTCTGTACTCTCTATAATCTTTTGTTGCTGTTCTTTCTAATATATTTAATATTAAACACAGCTGTCTCAGATCCAGACTTCTTATTCTGCATTTTTTACTGGTAATGTATTGCCAGTTATTTATACAGACTTCTAGTATACACTTAGTATAAATTCACTTTGATTTTTATGTGATTTTGTTTAAATTTGCTTTCAAACTCTGCAGTAAGTTTTACTTCTACCAAGTTTGGGGGTTTTTTTTATTTATTTTGTAGTCTTCATAAATTTTATCTTGATTTAGTTTTTTGAACATATTGTATCTGGCCTACTTCAAACAATACTATTAAATCACTCTGTACCACGCTACTTAAAAAAAGGCTCATTCAAACTTGTTTGATTACTGTCAAATTACTCAATTGTGGCTTCAGTTTTTTTATGTGCTTATAAAACACACAAGTATTTTGACCTCCAAAAATACCAGTATGTATGGTCCATTGCACAGGACTGGTTTAGGTAGGGAGGTTTCTGTACCTACTATATGTCCTATAGTTGCCTATTTAATCCATTGTCCAGCTGCTGCTTTAGCACCAATCTTCATTATCACGCTGTGAGAAGTGCTATAACATTTCAAATCAATAGAATAGAATTGGCTGCATATAACTGTGTGTGACCTCAGCAAAAACTGAAACATCCCTGCATTACCCAATGCTGTTTACAGTACAAATTCAAAACATAGCAGCTACTGTGAAAAAAATTAACTATATCCCAGGCAAAACCAGCAGGATGGCAATTCTGCAAATAGATCTTCTGCTTCCTCAGGTTGACACAAGCTCTTTTCAGGGCCTCTGTTTCATGCATACAGCACAGCTATTTGATACCCTTCCTCCAAATGAAAATGGTCGTATTTTAAAGCTGTCTCCAGCTGAAAAGGATACACATCTCTGGATCTGGTCTGGAGATAAAATGAATAAGCAGGTTCCAGGCAGCCACAGGGATTCTTTTTAAAGCCCCAAGAGAAATTCTGTCTTAGTGAAATGGAGCATTGCAGCGCATCAACCGAGAACCATGGCTTTGTCCCAACAGTTTCCTTACTGGCTTCAGAGAGTTTATGCAGCAGGTGTTATTAGCACTCCTCTCTAATAGCCACTTGAGGGGGTCTGTCATCAATCTTAATAATGCCATCAGCATTTCAGCAGATGGTAGACATGATTCCACACACTCCCATTGCACCAGAACGGATTCTCACCATATTTTTAATTACAGATGAGAAATGTATCAGAAAGAGGCTTGTCTCATGCCAGTATTTCCAAGGTTTTTTCCATACAGGACAAGATGGTACCATTTTATTTTTTTTTTCCTCCTATATATATATTTTAAAAATATATATTTTACTGTGATTGAGGGATTTACAGGTATTGTCAACTTGCCCAGCACAAGAATTAACCTCAAATAATTTCTGTGGACTCTCCGGCAAAGCAGTCTCTTGTTTTGAATTAGAATTTGAGATGCCAACTTTTTGTAGGCAGTGTAAATGTTAGTAAATGTTAGGAGTCAGTTCAACAAAGTACAACCTGAATTGCCATTGAAACAATTATTTGAATAGGAACCCTACCTTAAAGTTACAATCCAAGTAAAATGCAGGAACAGATCAAGATTTTCTGTAACTTTAAAGCAACAGATTTGAATTGTAAAAAATTATCCTACTGCTCCACTCATTTCCTACCTCCTCATACATTTATGGATTTATTATTTTCAACTTATGCTTTTATCTTTTCTCTTTGGGCCTATTCCTTCCAGCCCTCTCTCTCCTTTCTTACACATGCATTCTTTTAGTAGACACCACATATAAAATGAAAGTTAGGTGGTAGATGGCTTTCCTTTAGGTAGCACATGTAATGAATGCAGTTAACACACAACAGGACGAGGATGAGTGCATCTTTAGAACACATATAAAAATGTCCTTTAAAAAATAATAGTTTGAACATTAACAGTAGATTTGAAAATCTACTTAATATGCTGAATGCAAATTCTTCTTGCAATCCAGGGTAGTTCTATGTATGCAGAAAAGGTAATAGTAATTTGGTAAATAGTTTTCCTCTATTTAAAACTTCATGTGTTCTGGCTTACTGACTTTTAGATTAGAGGAGGACTGGACAGCAAGTGGAAAATTCACTATCTAAATGGAGCATGGCCACTCAGTAGGCCACTGAAATAGGAATCTTTACTGTTGGCATTTCTAACTGTAATGATTGCATATTCCTTGAAATTTGGTGCTCCAGTGCTTTATTCTTTTCATCATGTCTAGAGTATGAGATCAGAATATAAAAATAGCTTCTTGTGTCACCTTTTTCTGAGCAGTACATGCAAAAATAGAATGTGATTTCAGAGCCAGTACATAAAACTGAGGTAATTACATTATAGGAATTTACTTAAGTATGGACAGACTTCAAGAAATTATGTCCAACATAAAAGAAATTGTATAAATGCTGTTAACAGGGTGCTCAACAGAACGGTTCATATCCCAGTTAAATACCTGATCCCACCAAGACAGTACATACAGTTACAAAAGCTTGATATGAACTGAGTGCTGCATTAATCAGAAAGAAAAAAAAAGTCTTTCCATTTCACAAGTTTTTCAAGAGTTGCATGTATTAGCCTCTAATTAAGCATCTCTTGGCACTACCTCAGTGCTTTTTCAAATGTTAATTCTATCCTTATTAAGAAGATGTCTTTGACATTCACTGTCATTAGGTTATGTGGGTAGATACCCCATTAAAAAAGAATGCAAATTAAATTTATCCCAATTAAATGGAGTTTATGGTAATCATAACACTTTTCAATAACTTTTTCACAGCAGGAAATACCATTTCCTGATAATAAATCCGAGCTCTAACACTGCAACTGGAGCCATAGTGCAAGAATATCATCACTCTGAAGCCCCCACTAAGACAGGGATGCTCTTTGCAAAAATGGGGTTAGAGCAGCTTGAGGCTGAAAGTATCTTCTGCCATAGTAGCCCACATCATAGAAGTCTCTCCATAAGAGAATTTACACGAAAACCTCTTCACAAGGGCAAATATTCTTGTAATTTATATTAAAAATAGTCCAAAAACATGCATTAATTTTTACTACATTCCTATTAAAATTCATGTCCAAAGTACTAAGTTATTTAAATTTTATAGGTATGGAATTGCTAACACAGAGATGTAAATTTGAAAAAAAAAATCACAGAAACATGCTACAAGTTAATAAAACTCAGAATTAAGAAAAATGCAAATCAAGTTTATACTGCTCCCTGGTTTGCATGAGTAAGAGTAAGAAACATTAAATTCTGAAGTGTTTAGCTGTTACTGGTATCTACAGAAAAAAAGGTAATCCAGATTAAAACAAACAAACAAACCAACCAAAAATGAAACCAAACCCACAAAGAAAAACCCCACCAAACAATCTAGATAAATTTGCTCTCAGGATGTCAATGGCAATTGTAAACAGTATCTTTTGAGTTTTCTGTTCTATTCTAATACTGCAGGAGTTAGATCATTAAAGCGATTCTCTGGTGTTCACTTCGGAAAGCACACACAATGCTGGGACAATATGATCCTGAGGCTGTTCTCATTTGTGCCAGGTATGGGCTGGCTGCAGTACCTGGAGGAGATAAACATGATCTAACAACATGCACAGCTGCATTTTTTTTAAATTTCTTTTCTCCCTCCCCATCCTTCATTTCACCTCTGCAGAACCATTTCTGCATCATGGATTGTCTGTTCCAGATTTCGGACGTAACAGCCAGCTTCTGAGCTGTTTTAAACAAAAATATCATCATTAATACTGGGCTGTAATTGCAAATGATAACCAACTCTGAAAAAGGGTACAAAATTGATAGCATTTTAAAGCCATAGCCCTTCCCACACAAAATAGCCTACTCCTTTCAGCCACGTGCTGTCTCCTGATAGCCCTGGCACAAAAGCATGTCACACCTCTCAACGCAGCCAGTCTGGCCAAGCTCTCTCTCCTGCCTGTGCTGCAGCTGCCCACCATTCCTGCAGAGCCTGCGTTGTAACCCAGCCTGGCCACAGAGCTTGGCTCACTGGCACCGTGCCACTGTCTCACTTCTGACTGGGCTGCACAACCTGAAAATATCCAGAGACTAATGAGGAAAGAGCATGGCAGTGTCATGGAGCAGAAGAACAGCTGCTTTCTCCACTCCAGAAATCTTTATCTTGCTATTAGCCTCCAAAAATACTTTCCATAGTAGCCAAGGAAAATATGTTTTTAACTGTAAAAGCAATTAGAGTATAATTAGAATTAGTTTTAAACCAATTTTGTCCTGTAAAACTGATAAATAAAATGCAACAAACCCCACAGTAAGATGCCCTGGACCATCTTTAAGTCTAACTAAATTTATTTAGGTTTTTCAGTGTACTGGTTGTACCTCCTGGCCTCTCTGCAAAAAACTACCAACCATGTCCGAGACCACCTTTGACGTTCAATTCAGGAGCACCTGTTGTTGTTGGGAGAAACAGAGAGGGAAGAGGGGATGGACTGATATAACAAGATAATGAATTATTGGTGATACCATAGGCATTCTTTCCAAAAAGTGGGGTTTACAATACTTATGGTAATAAAACACCTTTACCCTCTATGACCTAATCATTTTTTTCAATACTGACACATGCAAAAACTTCCAGTTGCTCTCAAGCAAGAGCTACTGTAAGTCATAGAAGTAGACAGACTGTTAAAAAATTATGAATTTCCCCAGGACATAACCTATTGTACATGTACTGGAAGGAACACTCTTGCAATGAATGACCACTGGTCAGGATATGAAATGCAAGCACTATTTAAGATAAAAATGAGCACCAACTCTGAGAAAAGCATAAATTTATTAAAGATGGGTGAAGCACAACTGTCCTTGATTGTCAGTGATGCACTCATTTTAAAGGTGTATTTCCAATGTTCACTGTTAGTTTCTTAAAATCCAAGGTGAACATATATAAACTGCTTATATTTTACTGCAAAAATGACTATTACAATTTATTTTACATTTTTTTCTTTGTAAGACTTCTATTTGAGGATACACTAATTTGCATTGCTTTGCTTTTTTTTTCTCTCTTTTTCTCAATAGTTACTGGAAAATACTCTCCAATCTAGGATAATCAATTCAGAGGTCAAATTATTCTGCTTCTTACACAAACCATGAATAATATCTAAATATAAAAGCAGTTAGAAGTTACTTCAGTGAGATCATATACAAGGGTAGCATTACATTTGTATACAATAATAAAGCTGTCTGCAAACAATAAAAAGGAAGTAGTCTAATGAGGCCAGCGCATTTTGAAAACCTATGCCATTTAAGTAATTAGGGACTCTAGCAAATAAGTTCTGCAAAATCTTGCTGGAGAGATTTATGCAGTCACCAGACAAACTACCTAGTCACTTTTATTTTGATACTGTACTTCTTTTTCAGGGATGACAGAAATGGACATGCAGTGAACCTTTGAAGTTACTCTCTTCCCAAAAAAAAAAAAAAGGCTATTTTTGGTACTGTAGCAGTTTCAGTTATTTACTTAAGAGTTGTAGTTGAGATTTTACAGCCATTGTGTCCAACTCCATACAGAGTAGTATATTGCATGGAAGGAAAGAGGAGCACCCCAAAACACCAACTGCAAGACATTAAAGCCTTGATTAGCAATCATTTACCCATTTGGCCTCGAAGGGCTGCGGCCACAGTGTGATGATGAGATGCTAATGATACTGTGTAAAACTGTCTGTATGGAACATGGACCCACTATGGTGATAACCTAAATTCAGTTGGTAAGTCACACACTAGAATTGAAAATCAAATTTCTGACATACGAATGCCCATGTACATCTGGTTTCCAAGACATAATTTGTTGTTTTTACATATTCTTATGTAATGATAAATGAAATTAGTAAAATTCCCTCTGTCAGCTTTTCTAGGTACAAACAGAGTTTAAAAGAACAACTGATGTATTTTGTAGTGATCCTTACCACCATCATCACTCTTCTCTTGTCAGAGAAACCATACTGAAGAAATGGCAATGAACACTTCTAAGCATCACAATCTGTTGAACAATAAACCGGGTAGTACACGTGAACCTGTGATGCTACAGAAATTTACCTTATGGCATTCTTGAGAACATTTCCCCAAAATATCACTCCCTTTAATTCACTAGCTTCCCCTACACTCCCTTGGCCCCAAAACCTACATTTCTTTCCTACCAATAACTCATAACACACATCCTCTCCTTGATGTCTTTTAACAGGAAACCGAAAGTGAGAG
Organism: Pardalotus punctatus; assembly: GCA_013400915.1. NCBI lineage: Eukaryota > Metazoa > Chordata > Aves > Passeriformes > Pardalotidae > Pardalotus > Pardalotus punctatus. The sequence continues at coordinate 438,512 of VZTX01007008.1, forward strand.
AAATTCACTTTCATCACCATTGAAGAGTCAGGCTGGGAACCACTCTGCCCTTTCTCTGGAGGAGTCCAGCGTGAAAAGAGGGAGAGCAATCTTTGAAAAGATGTCATCAGAAAATGGCCATAGCAACAGCACTGAAGGTTAGAATTTCCATATTGACCTGATATCTTGCTTTAAGGCAGTAGTCTCCAAACCTTTTTGATGGTTACCTCTACCATTAAAATATTTATGGGTGTGCCCTCCCAATGTTTGAATATTTATTTATAAATCCTGTATTTGTACTACTCTACTAATACAACCTTAGCCAACATACACCAAAATGGAAGTTAAAGCATGATGAATGAAAAAAAAAAAAGTATTTTAAAAGTGTTAGTTCACAAAAAAATACTCACTTCCTGCACCCCAAAGGAGTGTCTTGCACAGCCACTGGTGTGTACACGTTCCACTTTGGAGAGCGCTGCCTGACAATATCAAAGAGCGGATGAATCTGTGTTTTGGTTTGTTTTAACAGAGAAAGAATATGGATGATCAAATTTTCTGACTGAAAACCACTTATTGACTTCTGAGTATCTAGGACTTCACTTTATGTAAAAAAACAGATTACATGAAAAAATAGCATAAAAAGACTTGTCCACTCTGCCTATAAAATTAATAAGCCTTCTACATAGTATCAACCAATTATTGGTTCCACTCTTTTCTTTGATCAGAAAATGTTTAGCCTGCATGTTTATCTATTTCAGACATTAGAATTTTAAAGGGAAAGGGAAATTTCAATGCACAAGACCTTTTCTAGTTAATGCTGCTAAGTTTACTATGCTCATTGTTCAAACTACAGACCTGCTCTTTTACCGGGTTTCACTTTCAGCCATCGGTTATCTTTCTTCCCCTTTTTCCTACCAAATTAAAGAGACCTTTAACACCTCATTTCTTCTTGGAACGATAATTATACATTACAACCACATCACTCCATGACCACCTATTTCAGTAACTAGATACTGCTGCAGTTCTCTCTGTGGTAGTATTTTTTGTGCCTCTTCTCTGCATCTTCTCAAGTCTTTCAGGTATCTTTGGTTGTAAGGACTATTTTGGATTTTTTTTCCTTCTCCTTTTAGTCTTCTAGTACAAAGTCTTTCTTTTTCCTCTCCTCTAATTAGAAAACAGAATTCTCCATTCCACATCCATTTTGCCTCTGAGTCTAAATATGGCACAGCACATTTCAGAAGCATTTTTTGATCCACCAGGAATAACAAAGAATATGACTTATGCAAAAATGCACAGTCAACAATTCATACCTCTCAAAAATGAAGCTTTTGTTAAAATGTGACAGACCCATAGGGGATAATGTTTTTCTATGTTCCTGTGAGAGCCATAATATCCCATTTTGCATTCAGACAGTCTTAGGAGAAGTAAATTCCCTACAGAATAATTTTAGTTTGACACCACTGGTGAAAACTCTAAAACTTCTAATAGCTGAAGTTAGGCACTGAAATTTGCAACTCGGCACTTGAATAAATACTTATGTCCTGGAAAAAATAAGATAATGCTGATCCATAGATTATTTCTCCCATTACCATGAGATTTGGGTTTTCTACAACCAATAACAATATGTCAACTTGCTTCAATTTTTCAGCAATAACAATACCCTCAAACCACTAAAGTGCTATGGAAGATTTCCCTAAATGTTTCAGTTATGCCAAAATCTTGTTCTCCTAGAAGAGGTATTGAGCAACGTTTACTGAAAGTTCTATGACTGAGTATCAACAACTTCTGTTCTCTCCACTGAAAAACAATAAAGGCAATGCTCATACTGCTGTTCTGCCTACCATGAAAACATGGAAAAGCCCATACTGGATAGCTAATGCAGTCATATTGTTGGGAAAAAAACGGCAGAAAGACAGAATTCTCCAGTTCTATTACGCACAGAAAATTTGTCAAGCTTTGTTTACCTTACAGAATTACTGCAACTCACAACTAATAAAAGAATTAAATTCCCTGAAATAGATACTATTGTACAAATCCCATTTGGCAAACGCAGATTTTGTTGGCATACCTCAGCTTGATAAACATAAGGCTCTTCTTACCAACACTTTCATTTCAAAACATACATTTATCTCTGAAAGAATCAGAATATATTACACCTTCAAGTTCTCTTGAATGAGCAAAACTTAGAGCAAAATGAATGAGCAAAGGTTTAGAGCATATAATCTCTCATACCACTACAAAGAGTTTCACATTATGTTATAAACCAACTAGCTTCTAAAGACAGAAAATTTTCTGTTTAAAGCTTTTAAAGCTAACAAGAGAATAGTTTCTATTACCTTCACTCCCCAGGTGGTTAATAATATGTATCTATTAAAATGTTTTTTAAAAGAGTCCATTAAATTCATTGGCCCCATATCAGCAAGGAATTAAATCACATGTCTAACTTCACGCACATGAGTATTCCCATTGCACTTAATGAAACCATTTACATGGTTATGACTATGCAGAGTCCAAGAATCCCTTGTTGAATCAGAGTAATACCAAGAAAGTTTTTAAACTCCTAAATATTCTTGAGAATTAAAGCAATGGCTTATAAATTTCATGCTGGTACTAGTCTGTTACATAATTCAATCCGCCCTTAAAAATGAACTGACACTTTCTGGCTGCGGTGGACTATCCCTTATGTTTTGCCAAAGTATAGTTTCAATTTTTGCATGGTTTTGGTTAGCTTTGGTTTAAGGTACAGACTTCTTATCTGAAAAACAGCACTTTTCTCTCTCTTCTGACTTCTACTTTCCCTGAAAATCTTTTTTTTTACTTCCAGCTGACTGTCACTGACTCTTTCACTGCTGTTATTATTTCTTGAACTGTACAATTCTTTTGCCTATCATAATTACATTAAATAAGCAAAATTACTTCATGGGATAAGCATAATAAAAAATAAAATTATCCTTATGTAAGTTATGAGTAGGGTCAGGCAAAAATACTAAGAAACTGGGTATATTTATGTTGAAATCACTCTTCTGTGCATGACTGCACCTGATTTTTACTGAAGATTAATATTGCTTATTATATTTGCTTGCTATACCTGAACCTTGGACACCTATGCCAGATTAACAGTTTTACAGGAAACAGGCAGAAAGGCCAAAAAAATCTTCCCTGCTTGGTGGGGTACCCCTTCCCTGGCACTATGTTCTGTGCCAGATGAACAGACAGTTGTTGAAAAGGCACTTTTATTGTTGCATTTCATAATGCTAAAGGGAAAAAGAGTGGATACTTTGAAAGAAGATGAGGATTTTTTTTCAATCTATACCTTTTGCTTAGTAAAACAATACAGAATCAATACTGAACCAGCTTAGGTAAGAAGAAATGTGGTTGACATGGTTTTGTAATACATATATGTATGACAGTATGTATCACAGTTAGGCTTTCACAACAAGGAGCTGAGTCTGGCAAATTCTACCCTCTGGCCCTAAAAATGCACATCCTGAGAGAACCAATACTATTCAAGAAGAAGTTAATAATTCTTAGCAAAATTATTTCAAGTGAGTTGATTTTTTCAATTTAATGTCTGCAAATCATCAGCAAGATGAAAAAGCATAAATTAATTGTACACAAGTAAACATGACTTGAACATGCTGCTTCCAAAAAAACCCCAGCCTTGTGCTGCAGCAGTGACAAAGCACACTCAGAATGAGGAAGACAGGGTGTCAGTGGTGCCAAAATCTGTAAGAGTACAAGTAAACTGCCAATGACTAACAGAAAGCACTCACTTGAAGCTTCCTCTTTCCAAACAGGAAATTATTTTAAGGTTTTAATTTGGTTATCTACTGGGTTGAATTGAATACATAGAACAGGTACATGCCCACACCATTTCTTCCTGCCCCCTTCTCGCCTTTCTTAAGTCAGGAATTTCCTCAACTTCAAGAAACCCCAAGAAACTCCAAGATATGCCATAATGGAGTGGGGCAATGGGGGGGGAGGGGGGCCACAAAACAGAGTAGGTTTTGGTGGGTTTTTTTGAGATAATTCATTCAGCTACAACCTGTTTCTGAAATTTCAGAAAATAAAATTGTTTTAAAAAAGAAATGCAGATTGCAACAAATATATTCTGTCCTCTTATGCAAGGAAAGGGAGAAGCACAGACAGATGTAAGGAAGGTCAGGGTGGTCTGATATCTACAGCACAAGGATTAAAAAATTAGATTCTGGTGTCTTTATTAAAACGATATCTTCTTGAAATCTTACAATCCACTCCTCTCCCAAAAAGTAAAGAGCAATCTGGTTACAGAAACTCAGTGTCATTCAATCTAATTTTCATGCACTGCAGAAAAACCCTGGGAGGACAAAAGGGTCTTCCAGCCTATGGGATTATATGAAATATTTTCTGCCTCTTATCACAGACAAGAGAGATGCTCGCAACATACTTTCTCCTTGTCTGAAAAAAGGAAAAATACCTTAACACTAAATTTAATGCACTTTTTGGAGTATATAATTATTTTTGGAATTCTTTTAACACAGTCACATATGTGAGTGTAGAAAGCAGCAGCAGAACCTCCCCATGCTAGTAACTCAGAGCTCCTTTTTCAGGAGTCTTCTGAGCTGTTGTCTCCACATGCACTGCAGCTGAATTGCAGATGCTTCTAGATAAGTCTATAACCTCTTCACACCTTGAAGCAAGATTAAAATGTAGGTAGTAATGCAGATAATTTTCTACAAGGTTGCAGAGTAGTACTAAACCAAAACGTGCCCTAATGTAAGATCAGTAAATACGTGAAATCTACAATAGACTCAGAACAGACTCTGGTAAGCAAATTAATACTATAAAATATAAGGCTACTTAGAACATAATATATCTAATTATAATAGATTATTTTTAGTACTTAAAGTTACTTTTTACAGTATAAAATACTGCAAATATAACACTATCAGGACAATACTATGCTATGCTTGCTGTTTAAATTTTTTTTTTGTACTAAAAAATAAGATACTTTTACCCAAGAAATTTCCCCCAGTCTCAAAAGTTTCATTGACTTAAATTTTTCTGTACTCTGTACGTTCTAAATTGAAAATAAGATACAGTTGCTAAAAACTTATGATACTGCTTTTTTCTACTGCTGCTTTTCTTTCAAGACTTTTAAAAAATGTAGCTATTTTTCCTCTTAGAAAATACAATGTCTGTTTGTACTTACAGTGGAGTCTCGCAAACTTGTAAGAGGACTACCTAAGGAGGGCACTCCCAGGGCTGATAACACACTGCTGGATTTCCAGGAGACTGTCTCCTTTAAAGAAAGAATGGCTATGTACAAAGCTGCTGTGTCCTTTGCTCATGTAAGATATCAATGGTTTCTTACCTTCCAAGCTCTCCGTTTGCTTTGCATAGTGACGTTATCCTGCATTCTTTATTTATACAAGCTGACTGATGGACCATTATGGGGATCAAAATTTGACACCTAAATTACCAAACCTACTTAGCAAACATATTGATGCATCAGTCTCTGCTGAAAGAGATTTTTCGTGCTATAAACCTTTGGTCACCCAGACAATTCCCTTTAACTGGGTTTTTCTTCCACTGTTGTACAAGCTGCATTTATTAGAGCCACAAGCTTGTGGCAGATTAACATCACCATGACAAACCCCAGCAGCTTCTGCATTACTAAAAATATTACTAAATAATAAAATCATATTCAAAACCACATTAAGCTTAGACATCTTGCTGTTCCAACTAAAGAATTTGAAATTGCTGCATTTTAAAATAGTAGATCTGTGAGACAAGGTATATGAAAAAGTATTGTTTTATAATAAAATTATTAAAAATCAGCATTATATAAAAGGCTATTTAGAAAAAAAATTCTTAATTTTGTTTTATATCTCTCTCTACATGTCTATCAATAGGTATTAAGTATTTTACTGCAAAGTTTAAAATACTGATACCAAGTAATACATAATTTATTTGGTTAACAGGATTTATAAACCAGTAAAATAGACCACCTCACCACACACTGAATTATCAGTCAGGAATATCTGAAAACTGTGTCTTCAGATCTCAGTCAGGAAAATCTTACTCAGTTCTGCAGAGATATGGTATGTTTTTACCATATCTTAGAACCCTACTTAGAAGTTGCAGCTCAAATCCCTTGTATAAAGAAATGGAAGGCATTATGATGGCTTTCTAAAATGTGAGAATGACAATGGTCTTTGTCTACACTAAACTTTCAGCACATGGAAGGAACACCTTTTTCTCACTGTAAACTAGGCCAGAGTAATTTCTGTAAATCAGAGACTGTATCTGGCAAAAGAAGGACTACAGTTCAGCTCCCACCAGCCATCATCTTCATCCATATACAAGCACAGCTGTATCGTTCCCAGTCTTACCTGCCCTTTAGTCTTGGGAAAAGTGACCTGCATCACCTGAAGGGACCTTCTAGGTGCCTGGATAGTCCAGAAACCACATAGTGAAAATGGACACCAGAGTCCAGGTGTTTTCCAGCAATCAAATTCCTGCCTGCTGACTTCCTTATCTCGCAGCTGCTTAGTGTGTATTTGGAGCAGATTCCTGCATTTCACTTGGCTGAGAAGGTCCCAGTTCCCTAGTCCAGCAATTGGAAATTTTGCTCAAGTTAGTACTCTCTCTCTCACAAAGAAAATAACTGCATGAAGCCAGCCTCATTGGTGAGCACATAGGAACGATTTCATTTACACTCAGAAACTTCTTGCAATTTTTTGCTGAAATGGATGGTTGCCTCAAAAAAGGAACTTTACATTTAGTTCCATTAAAGGAAATTAATACATTTCATTAGAGGACCCACAACTGCATTTACCCTTTCAAAATATCTCCAAATGGCTGTTAAGATGTGCCCGAAATGTTCATTCACAAAAATAATTAACTTCCACATTCACATGTCCATGTACATATATCATCATGCCATCTTCATCACCGGGGAAAAAAAAATCCGTCTTTTTTATGATTGCTTACTTACTCATACGTAAGTAGTAAACTTAACTTTATTAATAGCTTCATTACAAAGGTATTTCTACTTTTGGGGTGGGCTTTTTTCTGTACAGTGATTAATAAACTGAAATGCTGAAAGCTTTGTCCAATAAAATTTATAAAGTAACCCTAAGGGACAGAACTAGAACAGGAAGCCTGATGGTAAGTGCCTTCTTGTGATCTTTGTGGCTGTTGGTGGTGAGAGGTAATTTCACAGAGGCCTGCTTGAAGCCCTCTGCCAGGGTTTCAACAATACCCCTTAGAAACACAAAGAGGACTAGGTGGCAACTCTGAGTGCCACAGGATATAGAAGATTTGGAGGATTCCTTTGGTGCTCAAGATTCAGGCCAAGCATACCGTCAAGTTGTCTAAATCATAAAGTATGGCTCTTGTGCAGTGGTCTATGAACTTGCCAAAAACAGTATTTATGATTGTCTGAGTCATTCCTGCATACTGCTGTTAACTAATTTTAAAAAAAATTCAACTCACAGAAGTATGTTTTTAATGCAAATGGAAAACAACTGGTCTTATTTTATCATTTAGAGCTCACAGAAAACCAAGTTCTGTACTGTGCCTGGTGGCCTGGCAGCAGTGAGGAAACAATTCGAGAAAGTGCAAAGGATCTCTCCAAAAAAGACCTTTGTTCAGTACCAACACCAGCACAAATCTCTACAGGTAACAACAGCATTTTAATTCTAATAAATTAGGTTTGCCCTGCTGGATAACTTGAGGCAAAAATATGATTACTTGTTTTACTGAAGAGTTTTCATTATGACTGAGACAACGTTTCTTTAATGTTCATACTCATAGAATTTTATGTTTGAGATGTACCATGGGAATCAATGTTTTTTTTATGCAGACGAACACTCAATATAGGCTAAACTCAGTTAGACTTAGATAAAGCAGATTACTACTATAGCAGTATGTTTTTACTGAACCCTCTAAGATTGTAATCTATACATTATCAATTGTCACGGTGATATTTTGTATTTATTGCACTTGATGTTAAGTCATTCTCTTTCAAAAGGAGTTTTCTGCTTCCATTGAATTAAGTCTACTAAATTCCCCTAAACAGATCAAAAATTGCACAGAACCCAGACATTACACAAAAGCAGAACAAAGCAGCAGTTAAGTGTTAGCTCAGATAAAAGACCTTTACATTTCATTGCTGCATTACCATATACCATGAAAAATTGTTGAAGGAGATAATGATTTTGGACTATGTGAAATCCCCTACAATAAAACACTGTACAATCTGTCCTGTGCACTACAAAACCCAGTAAATTTCTTTACCATCCTGCACCTCTTGGAGAGATTTTAAAGCAATATTGTTCTCCCAGCTTTGTAGAAAAAGACATGTAGATTTATTTTAATGTTAAAATATAACATAATATAAAATGTCATCATATCTACCACTCATCTCTCATTTCTTATACATAAATACCTATATCAACAATTTGCACAGACAAAGGGCAAAACTCCAGTTTGTAGGGAAGAAGATACAGTTTGCTGCAGGGACATTAATGATCTTTAACTAAGCAGAAAAATCCCATAGTGGGACATATTCCCACTGGTGCATAATCTGTGGTAACAGAAAGTGTTATACACATACTTTTCTGATGATGTGGCCCGCTCTACCTGCCAGTTTTCTGGATGAAGAAATGCAGAACCCTGTACAGAAATTACATGACTTTTCTCTTACACAGGACCCAGTAATTTAATTTCTGTTATGTGTAGATGCATTTCCCCTGGACATTTAGCTATCCACAAAGCCACTATAACGGTTCTATTTCTTCAGTCAAGATGTGACCTCAAAACATACTTACCCATGTATTTCTCCTCTGTGGCTAGTTGAGGAGGCTCCCTCAAATCATCAGCAGAAATAGCCACATTCACAGAAAAATGAAATCACTCAGACCATATGGAACCATCTTTAAATTTAGGTTAAATAACTTACTGCAAGACCATAAAATCCCATTTCTATCAAACATAACTGCACCTTCATGGAAAACGGGATTATACACTTAAGTAGTTGAAAGATTATTCAAGGTCACTGAATCCATCCTGGGGCAATACAGAGAAAACACATAGCTTGAAGACAGATCTCCAGATCTGGATAAATTCGAACTATTAATCCAAGATAAAATAAGCAAGCAATTACATTTTTAAACAGTAATCAAATAGCTGAACATTTTACTACATATTCAACTATTTTATGAATTAATGACTTTTTAATCAAAATATTGTCACCAAATAAGCAAATAATAACTATTCATCTTTCTGTTTTTCCCAGCCAGCAGCCATCAGTCATAGCATAGTTTTTAGCATCACTCATGGTTTTTCTTTGGCAGCACTCACCACTCCACTACATTGTACTGGAGATGGGTTCCTTACAATAGGTGCCATATTACCAGTAGAACACACTAAACTCTTGTCCAGAATGGTGAGCAGCAATGAAAGCTGATCGCAGACTCACCCTGGGCTTGTAAACTCAACCAGAGTCTGACTAGAGACCTGGTCTTTAACCTGATGACTGGCACCACGAGCACCTTCCACCATCAGCCACCCAGCTGAGAAAAGGCCACAAGCTCTGGTGTTACAGCTGTGCAGGTGCCAGCCTGGAGTGCTTTGCTACCCCAGCCCAGCGACCTGACTGCTCAGGCAAAGCCTCAGTGCCCAGTGTCCAAAATGAGCCATTTCTGGCACGTGAGCTGAACCTCCTGCAGAGCAAAGAGGAGTGAAATACAGAGAAAACATCTGATACTCACTCAGCCATACAGTACAGTGTTCAGGACTGACATGGGTATAGCTGCCCCTCCTTCACTGAGGGTCATTCCAGAGGAATTTTCTAAGATGGCTACTGTAGTAATTAGCAACTTTCTAGCAATTGCAGAGAATAAGACTGAATAATGGGACAGTGTTAGTGAGCGGTGAAAACTTACATTTTTATGAAAATCTTTCATGGAGTGCCCAAGACACCCTAAATATATACATACAAATAAGCAAGGCTGACAAGTCATAGGGATGAAGTGCAGATAAGTGAAGTTCTCATAAAAAATTTCTGCAAGACTCTCACAGTACTGATGTGCAGATGAGACTATGCTAAGAACATAAATAGGTAAAAAAGCATAGCTTTGAGGGAGAAATGAAGACCCATGCCAAATAATCATTCCATTGTTACTAACTTTGTGAATGAATAAAAAGATTTAGGCTCCCAATTTACTTCCACTGCTGCTTGCAAGTTTGTACATTCTGTTCATTTAGAACAGAAAGTTCTAAATTTGCCAATACATAAATAATATTATATTAGTCAACTTCTCAAGGAGATTATATGATGACAATAATGTACAGTTCAACTAAACACAGTATGCATTAATTGTGAGATAGCAGAAGTCTTTCTTGTGCTTGGATGAACCTTCAGGCCATTTGACCTCCTCAAAATACATACTTACATATACAGAGAACTGTATATATATTTTATGTATATATACATATAATGTAGTGTACCTATTCTGAGCTGAAAAACAATCCTATTTTTGAAAGGGAAAGTATGTTTGGTCTGTTATCAGAACAGAAGAAAACTGTTAAAAATATCAACACTAAGAAGCAAACCTGGGTCTAAATCACACAGAACAATTACTGAAAATTCAAATGTTGGCACATTTTGCAATAAGAATTCTATCTAAATTATTGCAGAACAGAAGCACGAAAGTTGTTGTATGGGCCACTAACATAAAATGTATGTAGCAATTACAGTTCTCTTCAGTAACAGAATCTGAATGCCTGTGTACCACGCCTCTAACAAAACTTATGCAGACTTTTTCTTTTATTTATTTTTAAACAGTATTGTTTTAAGTTACCCAGAGACACAACAGCACACTATGGTGTTAAGCACCATATAGATATGCATGTGAAGGCTAACAGCCAACATAAAGGGTGATGTGAAACAAATGTGAGAGACTGGAAGATAAAGAAGTCTGAAAGAAAAATTAAAAATTGTAAGAAACCATTCATAAGCAAGCAGCATGCCAACAATCATCCAGCTGACAGTGTTTTCTGAAGCTTACTCATGATACGGCATAAATAAAAAGTAATTGACCATTTCCTTAGAATACACTACAAAGTCTATGGGATCTAGAAAACATGCCACAAACCATAATGGAGTAGACTAAATTAATCCTACCTACAGTAATACTATAACCAACAGTTGGCAGTTACAGAGGAGGGATGAAACCACAGATCTTCTAACTCTCCACTCGTTCAAAGTAATAAACAAGCAGCATTTAACACCCTGTTACTGGAATTTCAATTAGCCATTTTGACTGACACAAAAAATATGAGATCCTCCATGTCCCTCTTCCTCCCAGCATATCCAGAGCAAAATATATTGTCAAAATCTGGCTCATAATGTTTGGGCTGCATTTTAGATGGCCATAGCTATCGCATTAAACGATTATGATCTTTTGCAATATGGCACCTACTTCATAAGCAGTACCAAAGTTACAGCAATAAAGCAGTAGTGACATTCAGATTAGATATGCTTCCTGACTACATAAAGTCTAATTATATTTCCTTTTAATACCCCACACCATTCATAGGACACATAATGACTATTCTGAACATATTTCATGTCTCATGAACAAGCTTTTCCAGTAATGAGGGCTTGAATTACGTATCTAAAACATGCGTATCTAAAACATGCACGTGTTCTTTAGAACAGAAAAGCATATCTTAAATGAAAAAAGATATATATTCATAAATATATTAAAAAGCATATGCATATAGAATGAAAAGGCATATTAGACATACACCTACACAGTCATTAAACAAGAATGGATGGAAAAATTTGCACGTCATTCTTTTTGAACACCTCTTTTCAAACTGGTTTGTGGTTAGCTCTACTTCTCCTCATATATTGTGCAGCTCCATCACAACTGCTCTGCACACAGAACCCGCAAGTGTAAATCATGCTGTGACCTGCTCTCCTCAAGCCTCAACACACTCTGACAGCTCAGATACGATTGATTTTGATACTGGCAATGCACTAAGTCATTTACTGGGCCAGCAATAAGAAAATTTATTCTACCTTTTGTTTGTACAATTTTAATTAATCTTATAGTTGAAACAGAGGATTTAGCAGCACAGAGGTGGGAAAGAATTCCTCAAGCCCATGGAGGGGATGCTCACTGTTTCTCTGCCATAGATCTAAGAACCCCGGCTGCCTACTGCAGGGCAAAAATTACAGGCCAGGCAGGCAATGATCCCTGTATTGTTTCAGCAGAAATATTAATGGAGATGCAAGCAGCATAAGCATTCCTTAGTTTGAAGGCAGAATAAATCCCATAAATATATGCTTACTCATGGTATGACTAAGAGAAAGAGCTAATATCTTGCACCACAATTAGCTAAATTTCAAGTAGCAGCCAGGCTTTGAGAGGCAGGAAGCTTACAGCTCTATGTTGCACTAGATGTACAGCAGCAATCTCAGGAACACACTACTGCCTCCATTCACGTTCAAGTTACATTGAACACTTGGGAAGTTCTTGCTGGAGGGACCAGAAACTCCTTTCATTTGAAAGCTTATTATCAGTAGAAACTAATAGAGAAGCTTCCTTCTAACAAAGGAAGAAGAAAATATAGTTTGACATGAGTGAAATTATTTGTTAGCTGGCTCTGTGTGCATGAGAGAGGAAGCACAGGACTTCTGCCTTAATAATATCAATCTTTCCAATTCATTTCTTCCAATCACTAAGACTCAAAATACCCCATGGACACAGGTAATATGATGTAACACAGGTTCTGTGGCAGATTCCAAACAAGAAAACAAATCACTTTCAGAATCTGAAGCCAAACCAAACACAGAAAATCTCAGAAATCAGTTTACACAGACATCTCGGACAGTGCTTTAAACTCTTAAAGATACACTCTGTTTATTTCACTGCAGCTGCCAGGCTTGTAGTTACAGTGCTCCCCGGTACACTTTACAGGATCTTTTGGTTACACTATGGGTCATATTTTTCACAATTGCAATTCAGCATGATTTTTGCATTGGAAGAGCTGTATAAAGCACATGCAGGGAGTCATTACCTCATACAGACATATCACTACACCTCCTTTTACAAAGTTGCATTAGCCGCCCGCCTACAGACAGGCAACAAGTTGGCAGCACAGCACATGAAGCCAGAACAGCTCCCCCTTATCACCTCTGCCCCCCCACTCCAATGATGCATTGTATCCATTCGTGCAGCTCACCATATCTGCTGGCCAGGCCTTGCTGCAGTAACAAAGACTTGACATCTTCTGTGTTATAAAAAAGCTTGTTTCAATGTTGATGGTGACAAGTATCAAAGACAATAACAATGGTATTCTGCTGTAAAATGACTGTTCTAGTTACACCATTTACATTAGAACTAATTTCTGACAGCCCTTCAAAAAAAAACCAACAAACCAAAACTGATTTACTATTAGCTGTTAATGTGAATGATTTTTGTTTGTCTCGAGGAAACATCAAGTAGCAGGCACCACGCAGTATCAAGCGGCACCAGGGAAGCTGAGAGCAATGACTTGACCTCCAAAGAAAGTCAAACAGAAGCCTCTCAAACACAACAGGTAACCATATCATTTAATAATCATCTCACTGGACAATTACACTCATGCTGATACATACCTGCTTTGCTTCTTCCTCCTTTACCTCTTGGTTCAGCAAGATCAGGATGTTCTGCTGAGAGCTTACCCTATTAGTCTGTGCATAATAATTTTTAAAGGTGTTTTAAAAGGTGATTTACTAAGTGTTTTTAATTTATTATTGTTTTATCATGATAATTTTTAGATTTACATTCATGTTTTTCATTGAAGTAACATTTTAAATATGGTTTCAGAAGTATGGAAAATTCTTACGTATTGCACTAAATCATGACTAAAGTGAAGGTTTTGTGCACAGGTTTCTCCTCATGAGCAAGTTACTAATGAAATAAAAATGGCTTCTACATTCACTCAGCATGACACAGGTAAGAAGTGGCATGAGAATAAAGGCTCACAAATGAGCAATGGAAAATGTCTCTACTCCCACAAATGTACCGTTTGTAGCATACAAATATGACAACACATATTGCTCCAAATTCTCAGCAAAGCACACTCCTTGACTTCAATGGGACTTAAGAAATGAGTTTAGAATTCTGTATGAAGAGATTACTTTTGCATAAGGATGGTCTCAGTCGCTTGAAAGCACTGGGGATTTTATGAATTGTCTGAAAATATAGGCAAACACCAGTCCATGTATGCACAAAGCAGTGGATGGGTAAGGTTCAGTGTGTAGCTGAACTGAATAACCCTGCAGAAGAATATGATCCCAGTGTTAAGACACTGCTGCTGCTGCAGTTTAGTCCTTGTACTAGAATTCATGCATTATATTCTTCCACAGACCCCAGTAACCCTTTAGCCCTGCCACACCACCCAGGTATGGCAAAACAGTAGGTTATGGCATACCCCTCAACAATTATTCTGTTGTTTTCTCTATGGATTTCTGTACTGATCAAATGACTCTCTACACTTCTACAAGGCTAAGAAAAGATAATAATGTTTCACAATTCACTGACAAGTAAATTTACTAAAATGCAGGTTGGAGGAAAAACAATCTTTTTTATTCTCCTTCCCATTGCAGTAATCAATTTGGCTCAGAATGAAGAAGTCCCAAAGACTGTAACACAGATTTTAAAACAGCAGATTGAGAAGGCAGCTCAGGAAAAGGCTGTTCACTCTGACAGAGAGATCACAACATCTGCAAAAGAAGTAAAGGTCTGTATTTTTAATAAGAGGGATCTTCCCTTATGCAAATTAGATGTTAAGACACGGGTCTGTCCTCCTGTCAGATTTTCTGTTTTGAACAATTGTGACTAAAAACGTAACCTATGTAAGCGGTGGGAATAGATGGACTTCAGGAATTAAGCATACATAACGCAATATGGAATATATTAGAAGGCTCCATAAGCACTTACAGTATGTGATGAAAACAATTCAAGGTAAAAACTTTTACATTTTCTCCTATTCTGCTGGAAAGTCTCCTCTTTCCTTGTTTTGAATCTGTTAGTATGTATAATTTGTCTCCACAGATTCTCAGAAGCATGGAAAGTATCACTTTCAAAAGAAATGAAAATGAGCATAAGCTACAGCTAAAGTTTGTTATGGTTATAGTGCAAAGTCTGCATTTGTTGCAGCAAAATCTCCAAGACTGCTCAATCATCATTTTGCATGAATTCCACATTTCTTTTCACAGATATTCTATGGTGCAAATAGCACAGCTCTTAGCTCCAAAGATTGGTTTTATGCATTCTGAGCAACTACTGATAGATTGTGTCTTCCCAGATCTTATTATAATCCTATTGCTTGGATGCTTGCAGAATTAGCTTTTGTGCAGAACAGAAAAATTGTTTTCTATATTACTATACTTAAGAAAAAAGAAAATAAAAAAGGAAGAAAGAAAAAACAACCCAAAACCACAGAAAACCCAACACTTTTGTTCCCTAAAAATGGAAAGTGCATACCAGGAAATTACACTGCCTCCAACAGTTCATCTGCTACTGCTAGAACTTCAGCAAGACTACAGCAAATCTCTACACCAAGGAGAAAACAGGATGGAACCTCTACTTCTGCAATTATTTGTTCCAGACACATGGAAGCACAGGAAAATTTCCCACTACTTATACAAAAGCCCCAATGGAAATGTTAGTAAATTCTGAGTCCACTGGATCATCCAACTCTCCAGCAAAGTCCATTGTGTCCCCAGATGTGTACCCAAAGCAATTTATGTGAACTAAGACATTTATATATATGTTTATACCCCATACTAAGAAAACATTTAGAAAAACATTTTCTGATATTTTATCTGGTGAATCTGAAACATGGAATATGATTTTAGATGTGTAGAAGGCTTGAAATGGTTTTGCTTTCATCGTTCTGATGTTCACAAGGCCAGAAAAACAACGCTTAGAGCAGCAAGAAACCCAGAGAGGAGAAGTCCTCTCTCTAAGATGGGTCTGTGAGAACAAGCCTTTGTCCCATTTACAGATGATCCTCCAGACACAGAAAAACTTGAAGTACTGCAAAGCACGACCCATTACAGGAGGAAATGTTAAAATACACAGCCTGAATGTTTCAGACCCAGCCCCTTGATGTGCTGCATGCACTTGCTCCAGACTCTGCAGGAACTATGGCCAGTGTCCTGGCATTAGGTAGAGGAGGAGTTGGTGCAGGCAGGTGGATGTTTGAAGAGCAGCCACTGGACTATACGAATAAAAATCACCCCAGTGAGGAACAAGCATCAGCTGAAACTTGCATCTAAGCAGTCTCTAATGGTGCTACAAAGACACTGAGGTGCATGCTAGAAACACAGAGCCTGGATAAACTTGAGCAGCTCAATCCAGTGGTTTCCCTTAACTTGCTGCAGACAAGACTTGAGCTGAAAGAGAAGTTGAGCTCTTCACGGAAGAGTGAAGAATAGTATATTTTGAACCTCAGCCACTGTCTGTTACCACAGAGAGCTTCAAAGCCTGGAGAATGAAGCTGTCCATGGATAAGACACTGAAAAGAAACATTGCGCAATAACACACCAGATGAATCCAACTTTCACCTGTGACCAAAGTCCTGGTGGAAATAAAACTCCTGTGTGTAACCTCAGTGCAGGAAAGCATAAACCATGCTACACACATGGCAAAACAGCTCAAGTACAGCCTTGGCACACACAGGATCCAGAGGAATTAAGCCCAGCTGAAACATCCATTACAAAAACCAGACAAGCAAGATCAAGGCCCCACAAAAGATGCAGCAGCATCCTGTAACACTAGAGCAAAGCACAACTTCTGATTCTGAATTTGATGGCAATTGTACCCAAGTAGTATAAAAATAAGGTGCAGAAATTCAAATAGATAGATTTCCACAAAGACCAGAAGACTTGAGAAGCTGAAGATGCAGGAACAGGTTTTCACGGGTTGTGAAGACCTCTAGTTACTATCTCTTCCGTCATTATTAGAATTAACACTAAGAGATCTATCCTGAAGAACTATATGTAGCAAAATAAAAAGATGCTAAAAAGAGATACTACAATTAAAATAGCATCACTGTTGTATTTGAAATGTATTAACATGCTACAAAATGTGCACAGAATGTACCTGGCTTTTCATACTTAAAATTAACGCAACATCCTCTAAACTGAGGTAAAATGTTGCCTGTATGAAACAGCTGTAGAGATAAAATAATGCTCATGTTTTGTGCACATCTATTTTTAGTTTAGTAAAATACAAGATGTCGAGACTTAAGACAGTGAAATATGTTCCAGTGGATTTTCCATATGAGTAGAATTATTGAAATGGTTTACAAATTACTATGCAATTAAAAAAAAAACAAAAAACAACAAAACCCGAACCAAACAAAACACCCCAAAAAACCAACAACAACAACAAACAAAAAAACAAATAAACGGAAAAAAAAAAAACCCTGCTATTTCCTGCTGGGTGATTCTCCCAGTTCATAAAGCCTTTCCCTGAATTTAGGCAACAAAATATGGATGTCAGGGTCCAGGTTTCACACCACTAAGAACTACAGCCACTCAGTATGTCCTTCAAAGAGGTGAAGCCTGTTATTTTTTTCATAATGAACTAAACTTTTTACATGTATTATGTGAATATATATATACATATCTATTTATATTTCAATATGAAGTAAACATTGACAATAAAGCATGACTTCTTTCTCATGGTGCATATGTTACTTAAAAATTATATTAAAATAGCATTTAGATTGCAAAGTTATGCATTTGAAACATGGAAAATATTACATATGCTACTGAAAGATGAACATCAGTGTTCTTTTTTGCATCTATTTTGGGCAATGAATACGGATGGGATCCTCCAGGAAGACCAGATGTTGCCATACCATTAGCCATTTGATACATGAACACAAATGCTTACGCCTGAACAGCTGAGAAAACAGCAGAACAAAGCTAAACTCTCCTGTAGCAGCATAACTCTTGAATAGAGAGCTCTGCTTTGGGATTCCCAGCACTGTGCACTAAGAGAAGGGTGCTGCCTCTGTTCACACTAGGAGCAGAATTAAACCTGAGTAGGTTGTGAACCTGTAAAATGAGGCACAGCCTGGTGGTGATCCAACAACACACTTCATGTGGTGGGTTGGCTCTGGCTGACGGCTAAATCCACACCCACTCATCCACTCCCCCACAGTGAGATGGGAGAAAGAATCAGAAGAGCAAAAGCAAGAGAGCCTGTTGGCAGAGGTAGAGACAGTTTAATAGAGAAAGCCAAGCTGGGACACGAGCAAAGCGAAAGAAGGAATTGATGTCTAGCCACTTCATGGAGCAAGGCCTCAACATGCACAACTGTGATTTGGAAAGACAAACACCATAGCTCTGAATGTCCTGTCTTCCTCCTCCTTTTCCTCCCTCAGTTTTCATTGCTAAGCATGATGCCATACACTGTGGAATATCCTTCCAGTCAGCTGGGGTCAGCTGTCTTGGTTATGTCCTCTCACAACTTCTTGCACATCCCCAGTCTACTTGCTTGGGATGGGGCAGGAGGGCAGAGTGGCAGGAATAAGAGACTTTGACACTGTGCAAGTACTTTTCAGCAATAGCTGCAATATTGATGTGTTATCAACACCCGAGCCACAAATTCAAAACAGCACCACGTGGGCTGCTATGAAGAAAATAACTGCATCCCAGACAGTCTCAGTATAAGCAAGAATGTTAAAGTGAGTAGAAATACCCAGTTCCAGTAGAATAGGGAGCTCTTGGTAAAGTCGGGCTTCTGGATTTTGTTTTTAATGTCTTCTATCTGGTAAATATATATGACCTCAAATAGTAGACCAGTCTTTCCCCAATGAGTTTGTAGGACCATTCACATGTGGTGGGTTGACCTGCCTCCCCCAGCTACTCTCCCATTCCCCCTCCTCAACAAGATAGGGAGAAAGAATAAGCTGAAGAAGCTCTTGTGACAATACAAACACAGGGAACAATATAAAGACACTTATCAATTACTTTTACAGACAGGGGAAAGATTAATTAATTGCCAGTTAAGACAGATTTAGATTGTGAGAAACAAACACGGCAACATCTCCCTTCCTGCCCTCTTTTCCACAGTCTCAGCTTTACTCCTGACTCTTCCTCCTCCCTCTCCCACCACGAGCAGCACAGAGGGGATGCGGAATGGGGTACTGGCGTTAGTCCACACCAGTTCCTCTCTGCGGCTCCTTTCTCCTCACACTTCCCTTGCTTCATCATGGGCTCTCCACAGGCCATATTTCCTTCTTGCCATATTTCCTGGCTCCACTGTGGTGTTCCCCAGAGGCTGCAGTGTGGATAACTGCTCCTGCGTGATTCCGTCCCCGGGCTGCCAGGAAACATCTTCTCCCTCACAGGCTGCAGGGGAACCTCTGTTGTGGCACCTCCCCAACTCGTTCTTCTCTGACCTTGGCGTTCGTAGAGCTGTTTCTGGCACTTTTCCCCCTCGTTCCTGGCTGATGTGCAGCCTTTTGCCCACTTTGAACGCAAAAGAGGCAGGAGGCGGCGGAGCGGCCCCGCAGCCGGAGCTGGCTGTGCCCCGCGCTCGGCAGCCCCGCCGCTCCCCACGGCTGCTGCCCCGCAGCCACCGGGACTGTGCCGCTGACACAGGACGCATGATTCAGTTCCAAGAAGATGAATATTGGCTCACTATTCAGTCCTGGAAGTTATGTGGGGATAGAATTCCCTAAACTGGCTCTTCGCTTTTCCCTTCTCTTGACTTACCTTCTGAGGCACAACACTCACTAGGAATTATCCAACTAACTGAAGTAACCACTCCACGAGACAGTTTTCCAGGAGACATTTCATCTTTTTCCCCCCTTCCTAATTACCTTATCTCCTTCCTCTCCTCCTCCTCTACATTCAGAATACTTGTGTACCTAAGAATATTCAGCAGAGCCCTGGTGCTTGGCTCACAAGCGGTCCGTGCGGAGCGAGTGGGATGCACGTCTGGAACACCGCACTTACGCCTGCCAGGCCTCTCTCTCAGCCTCCTTGGAGCCCAAGCAGAGTCTACATTTGAGACTTTCTAATTCATGACCAACAATTCTCTGAGAGATTTTTTTTTTTTTTTACTGGTGGTTTATTCTTTTTGCAAGTTCTACATTATCTTAAAGATATTTAATTTTCAGCACTTTTCTCAGCTCTCATTATGGACACTAGAGAGATGCGGCAACTAAAGCTGTAGTTATAAAATCTGCATCACTTTCTGTCTTCATTTGTGCATTGTTATAAAATCAATACCAGCAGGCAAACCTCAGACAGAATGCTGAAAGGGGCCAAATTTTCTGCTGATGTCAAGGGACATTACTATCAGTGCAGATATATTCATACGGCAATTATTTGGTCCACCTTTTTTGAATTTGTCTGCTAATACAATTTGCATAACAATTCAGAGATCAAGACAGAAGAACAGCAGGCATTTTTCCAAGACCAACACCATTATTTCCTTGTGCCCCTTACTAGTATGAAACTTTCTATTAATATTTTGTACTTTATAGAGAAATGATTTTCTTTATATTTAATTATGCTTCATAGAAAAAAAAAACATTAAGAAGTTGCTAATATAAATGTAGCCACCTTAGTATTAAAGTTCAACTGAAAAAGGCATCAGGTCTGACAATTAAAATTAAATCACAATTAAAATTCTAAAAGTCACGAATAATTATGTCCATAGCATACTTGGATCATATTGAGTGCACAGTCTGCAGGTTACCACAAAAGGGGTAACTCCTAACGTGCATTTGGCATGGCTAAGCAAAACTTCCTCATCAGAATTTCAAACATCTACCCCTATTTATTGATCTTTAAATCACATTGTACATTCAAAGATTATACATACATTATATACATACATCAATTTGACTTATGCTGGAAAACCTTTCATTATCCTACCGCATTTCACAAAATAATTAGTTATTACAAATAAACGGAAAATATTGTACCTGGTGAAGCGAATAGCCCTTTCAAACGCATGGATTTCTGCAATGGGGAAAGGTAAGTAGTTTTTAACTTTTGAAATATTACTGTTAGCTGAAGTGGAAAATGTTCTAACAAAATATGTTAACTGATACTGTTAAAATCAAACCATAACATGTGGCTTAGACTAACTTGTAACCTTTTCATATATGGTTCTAGAAACTGCAGATTCAGGAAAATGAAACATGCAAACTCTGTCAACAGAGAGTTTACCCCATGGAACGTCTAGTTGCCGATAAGCAGAATTTTCATAAATCGTGCTTCCGATGTCACCACTGTGGCAGTCAATTAAGGTAAGAAGTAACTGCATGTTCACTCGCAGAACTCTGCTTTTGAATAGAAATACAGATGGTGAAATTATTTTCAACTGTAGGATTATTCAGCCTTTAGAATGCTGGGTTGACAGGGAGGTATCCTGAGTTCCCCTTTTCTTCTCTGCTCCCAACATCTGCACTGTGACATGGAACAAGTCCTTTATATTCCTTAAAGAACTGCTCCATCCAAGTACTTTCCAAATTCTTTACAGAATTCTTCTGCATATTACTTCCTACTGACTGTTACAGACCTTCATGATAGCTCATGAAACAGATGCAGTAGACACAGAACCTCAGATTGAATTTAAGACAACAAATTTTCTTTTAATTTTCCTCATTCATAAAATGAATAATGATGGTTCTCTGCATTAGCAAATCACTCTGTAACCTTTATATGAAATGCAGGATTTATTGCACTATCAGACTGCAAAGGCCAACAGTTTTGATTTTAACTTATTTTGGGTTAGTTACACACATTTCCTATACTTCATTTTGGAGGAGAATCCAAATAAAATTAAACACGAATTTCTATAATTTGAACAAAGACTAAATTCTGCTGCTACTTTGTGGAAAAACTGAAGATTTGGTCTTTAATAAGATGAAGAAAAATGGTCCAAACAGCCCTGAAGTGCTGTGGAACATTTCTATTTGAACCTTATGCTGTGCAACAACCATATGAGTTTATGTTCTTTCTTAAATCACCAAGCATGACTCTTCTCCTTCATTTTGACTTTTAAATTGTATGGGAATTGGCAAGTAAAGATTATAGATACTTTTTTTTTTTGGGGGGGGTGGAGGGGAGAGTAAGGGGAGGAAGGGGGAGGTGTATGGAGAATTATGATATGTAAAAGCATAAAAGAAAATTTCTTCCATTTGGCAGCTTGGGAAATTATGCATCTCTCCATGGAAAAATATATTGTAAACCCCATTTTAAGCAACTTTTCAAATCAAAAGGAAATTATGATGAAGGTTTTGGACACAAGCAGCATAAGGAATTATGGAATTCTAAAGATCAGCGTAGTTCAATTGGCAGTATTCATGCTGAAGAAACAAATCCCATTAATAGGGTACCTGTTGATCCTAAACCAATTACAGAAGTCGATAAAGACTTGTACTCAGGTACTGAAGGTGCTCATCCTGATATTTTGGACAATAATTTGAAAAAATCCACAGAAAGAGGTAAACTAAAGATGACATGGCCTCCTTCAGCAGATGATGCAACATCTAAGAAAACATATCCTGTTGAAGAATTAGCTAAAGTAAATAAGTCAAAGTGGCCCCCAGAAGGCTTTGCTCAAGAAGATTCTAGTTTACATGCAAATAAACTGCTGGGCAACAAAAAGGAATCTCAGAAAAATCACGCTGTGATGGAGCAAAATAAAGACAACACCATAAATCCACAACAAAATCAACACTCATCCTTTGGCTCTCTGCCTGAAAAAGAAGCTACAAATATCTGTAAAGCAAAGAAAAATGAAGTAGGCAATCAGGGAAATAAAAAGGAAACTGGGAATGTGCAAGATAAGCTGAATAAGTCAGTATCATCAGAGAATAGGGAGCAAAGTGCAAAGGATATTAACAAAGGTGGTAATGTGATTGTGGATAGTACTGGGAAGGAGCAAGGGAAACAAATTAATGAAACTCATGATTCAGAAGTTGTACAGGTTACTAACATTGATGATGTAACAGTACAAAAGAATCACAAAGAATGCAGCTTCAATAACAACAACAACAATAATAATTATGCCACTTTTTCACATCTAAACATTTGCAGACAGGAAACAACTCTCTCAGCTATGTCTGCCCCAAAGACAGCATTAAGCCATGCTGTTTGCACTGAATCACAGCATGCCTTTGCAAAGCTGGACGGTCATTCTGGAAATGAAGAAATATATGAAATGCATGAACCTCATGAGAGCTGTTCTAGTGAAACTCTACTTGCACAGGATGAACAGAACTCAAGACATGAAGATGCTGTTACTTCCAAGAGTCTTGCTCAATTTAATAATGATGCCACTTATCAGAAGTCTCATACTGAAAGCACATTAGTTTTCAAGAAGGCAACTAATACAACATTGCCTGTTGATGCTGAGTTGGTATGCACTGGAGAAGAATCAGAATATGACAAAAAAGACAAAAACTTAAATACTATTTTATCTGACACTCTGAAAACATCTTTTGTTAAAAAAGATTACCTGGTTTTAAATTGTGGTTTAATAGACTCTGTAGATATGAGTAAAAAATCCTGCAGTCCATATTCAAAAGAACATGGAAATTATGATGCAGAACTGAATTATATTAATGCTTGTCAAAAAAGTGAAATAATCAAAGTGGCAGAGAACGACATAAACACAAGCTTATATTTACTGAGCTCAAGACATACTGCTGTTCCATCATCATTCCAAGGCAAGAAAGTCAAGTTCAAGCAGCTCACTGGAGATGAACAAAATGAAAAAAAGAATAGATTCTGTGATGAAAATTAATGAAACATCTACGTGGTCAGCTATGTCTGTCACTCATTATAAAGTATGTCATAAATAGGTATTTCTTCAGTCCACTTATTTTAGTCTTTCAATAAGAATTTAATATCCAGAGATTACATTAAAAAATACAATTATGTGTCAATTATCCAGATTTTATTCAGTTAGTTTCTATTTAAGGCAATGAAGATGTGTAAAATAGATTTTTTTCAGTCTGTAATTTAAAAAAAAACAAACCTTGTTTTTCTACATTTCTGAACATTGCAATAAATATTTTGTTACATGACTGTCTTGGAGAAACATAATCCCTTTCAATATTTATTATTTGTAACAACTTCAGATGTGAAGCACCTGGTGTGCACAAAGGAAGAAAAAATACTTCCATTGTCTTTTTCTAATGTATAATTATTATAACTGAGCTGTTGCTCCATGACATATTATGTACACTTGTTGTGTTAACTCATACTAGAAAATCTGGGGATTGGTTGGGATTTTTGGGGGTTGATCTTTGTTGTTTCTGGTTTGGCAATATCATGCAACACTTAGTTTGAAATTGATCATTACTGAACAGTAACCCCAGCTGGTTGGTGACCAGAGCTGCTACTGTGGTTACACTGAGTAATGGTGGGGGCAGAAGTGTGTAAATTTTAACACAGGATAAAACCACACATCCTAGATAGAACTAAAACAGGGTTCGGGGACACTGGGCAATTAAGACTAGTGGTGGTTTCAATAACTAATTCAAACTCACTTTAGCTGAAGCAGCTCTCCAGTTTCATACACAAAGCTGTACAAACTTACGCAGATCTAGCACTTTTTTCCTTAAAACTTATGCCTATGGATTAGCATTTGCTCTCTTTACACTATCCAGGCTTGCATGAAACAGCAACATATCATTTAATTGTTGACAATGCATAATAAAAAAGCACTTTACAAAAAAGTATTTTGTGAAGTTTTTTTTTTATACAAATTAATAGATATTATTTTCCTTAAATAATTTGTGAAATTCTTCATGCAATAACTAGTTTAAACCAAAGTGTCGGAGAGAAAGGGAAGGATAATCAAAACATATTTTTCAAAATAATTCGTGAAGAATCTGACAGAGACAGTCATTTGAAATAATTTACAGGGAAGACAGCCTGATGTTAAAACATTTAATAAATTACTATGACTTCTAGAACAAAACATCTGCTGCACTACAACCCATTTCCCAAAGCAAAAGGGTTGTGGGTAAGTGGGATATCCACATGTGATTCTTCTATACCTACAGAGAAACAACCATAAACTATACACACACATCAGAAAACCATAAATAGCATTTCTTCCACAAGAATACTTCAAGAGTATATTCCTCCAAAGTATTCTCATTAAATGCAGAAATACAAAAAGACCTCTTAAAATGAATGTTATCGGAAGAACAGCCTTTGCACGAGGCGCTCCAATACCACTGTATTGGAGAACTTTATTAAAAAGCATTAGCCTACAGCCACACTCGAACATCTTAGAATTATTTCAGCAAGATTTTTCTCTCTTTTATTGCTCTCCCCATTTGGGTGTAACCATCATAATTTGTTTTTTAAAACCCAAGAAATTACTACATGGAGCTAAATGTCGTTGTTTCCTTTTTTGAGTAGATAACACAACTGAAAATAACATCTACAAAATTCCTGCTAAGGCAACAAAAAAACTCAGAAAAGGCATGCTGCAGAAAATAAAGGTAATTTGACTGGAATATTTAGACTTCTGCATGAATTAAAATTTTAAATCTCCCCCATTTCCCAAAATTTCTAATTAGATATGAGATTATTTTTGGCTGTATTAGTTAGGAAAGAGGAATTACCTTGAGTGTGAAATGGTGGTGTTTGTGCACATGTGTAGTTGTGATCATATGCAAGTTAATAATTCAAGGAAAAGCTCATGTGGCTGCAACATTTATACCTGAAGTACACTCCTGAGCCATTTGTCATCCTCCTGCACATTCTGATGAATTTAAACTTGTATACTACAATCTAGAGGAGTGACAGATATCAATTATAACAATAAAATCTCACACCAAGAAATTAGTGCCTCTGAAACTATCCTTGCAAAATGCAGACCTTTTAACTTCCCTCAAACAAAATCAAAAATGAGTCACAGAAAAAGTGGGTTCATTTTGGCCAGCTAGATATGACAAACAAAAGCTTTGATGAAATAGTAGAAAAAAAGCAAGATTACACAGAAATTATTACTCCCAGAGAGAATATTACATGAAGTTGACATACATAAATGACATACCATATGGGGCCAATCTCTTTGGATATTCCATGACTGAGATTGTGCTTATATGGGACAGACACAGAGGTGCAGAGCCTTCATCTAGTGCATTCATTAGCTTTGCATTCTCTTCTCTCAGTGGGTGGCTTTTTTTTTTCCTCCAGTAGTGAGGATGAATGTTAAAGAAAAATGAGATTATATTGCATAAATATTCATTTGAAGCACAAGTTGTAAGGATGACTCTAAAACTTTTCTAAAAAACTAACAGCCACAGGTCATAAGATACTGTAGAAAAATATAAATTGCCTGAAAAAAAATTGAAGTAGAAAAGTTTCTCAGAACTTCAGCCAAAAGCTTAGTGTAGAAGTAATCAGAGACAAGACAAGGCTGGAATTCATTTGAGTCTTACACCCTTTTCCTTACAAGGGAAAAGGGATGGGAGATTTATTCCTGAGTCACCCTAACATAAACATACATTGCCACTACAGAAGTCACACCGTGGAGAGAATACATACAGCAGCTGAAAGTGATATTGGGATAAAATCTGCAGCTAGCAAGTAGCAACCTTGTTGGCTTTCTGTAAATGGAATGCTAAATGAATACTAAATGCCAAGAAGCCTCATGCATTTTGGTGAACCCATACAAATTTACTGCAGCCAAGGAGCTGGTTTAAAAAGAACTAGCATCCATTAAGAGTTATACTTCTGTGAGGCAAAGTTGTTATTCTAAGTTTAAATATCTTAAAGGTTATCCTCCAGGCTTTCTAAGTTTTGCTACTTGAGTTTAAGTAAGCAGTCATCAGTTTGTAAAAGTCTCATTCTGTGAGAAGCTTGATGGCTGAATAGCAGAATCCTGGTACTGAACCCCCCGTACTCTCAGCAGGGTAACTTCGTCTGGCTATTCCTAGGTTTCATCTCACGGACAGGATATTTACCCACGCATGAGAAAGGGACCTTACAGTCGTGGAGGGCAGAGCTGATCCATGTCCTGCCCAGCTGCAGCCAAACACTACTCAACAGTAAAACTGCCCTGAGAGTAGCAGTGAAATGAAACTTTTCCACATCATTATTTAGTACAGGAGACTTGCAGTCTGAGCAGTATATTTTCACAGGTTATTATTGACTAGTGAAGATGTCCTACAGCTTTTAGAACACAGCAGGGTTCATGTATTCTTCTACACTGAAAGCACCAATTAGAGAGATTAAAGAGCCTGATTTAATGGCTGGGCCAGCACTGGATTTCAGAGGACTTCTAAATTTGCAGTCCCTTTGCAGCTTCGTTAACATAATTGGCACAAAGGCTTACTTAGAGCTACTTAAATTGTTTTTATAGGTGCAGCATATCAACTAATCCCTTTGGAGTCTTAGTAGCGTCAGGGGCATCCTCAAAACTCCAGAAAGACCTAAATAACACTCTGTACAGCTGATGTGAACTCCTAGGTGAGGGACTTGCTGAGAACAAATGCTTGATTACTTCAAAGAGTGTACATACCTTGTCTGTCTTCTGTTAAGCATTTATCTCCTTCATACATATCAACAGGCAGACCTACACTAGCTATCTTAAATGACACAGTGCTCAGGGTGGACAATTAAACCATGCTAAGGATCTGCCTTATTCTAACACAACATTTCTTGAAATACCCCTCCCATAAATAATTATAGTTCAGGCCTTATTTTCAAAGTGCAAGATAATTATCAGAATTACTTACAAAAGATTTGGGTCACTTCAGTCAAGTATACCTCCAACTGTTAGGTATAATTGCAAAAACATTAACTACCCTGGGTACACTCACAAAAACAGGAAAACATGAAGACAAAATACAGATTAAAGCCTTTGTCTCTTTTCATGCTTTCATCCATTAAGAGGCACCTAAGTTAAATCCTTTGGGTAAATTTTATTGACTTTCACAAACAGCATGTCACCTTGTATATGGGTTATATTTGATGATTTTGACAGGAAAAGCATTTTAAAAATGTTTTAAAGAGAGGATCTGCATTAAAATGACCTTAGAAACATAATCAGACTGAGCTTACTTTTGGGCTTTCTAAAACTGTAAATTACAATTCAGGCATGAAAGATCTGAATTTTTCAGTATGGTCCTTAAACAAAAAAATAAGGCAGCTCTGTACTGTACTACTTTGGGGAAAGAGGAGAAAAATTCAAAGTCTTATCTCACCATGCACCTGTTTCCCATTGCTCCCTCATCTCCCCTCTCTTACAGTAGGGTATGAGAGACCAATAAAGAATAAGGTCTTCCTAAATCCTGAAAAAGAAAGAAAATGGCCACTTTAAAATAAAATGTATTTTTAATCTGACTTTCATAAACCAAGTACATTATAATTTTACTAAAAACAGACATGAAAAATCTACTACGTATTTCAGCAGTAGATGTTTAAAATTACTCTTAGACTGATGAAATTATATATATAACAGATGCTGACAAGGAGTAATGTCCTATCATAACAGATATCTATGAAAGAGCCATTCCTTCTCCAGAGAAACTGCATATTCCAAACTAAAAAGAAGGCTGTTTTTCCAGTCACCCTTCTTATAGAAAAAAATTGACCAAACACAAATTCCATGATCAAGAAAAAGTCACCTCTCAACAACAAAAAAAAAAAGAATAAAAAAAAAAAAGAAAATAAAGAAAAAGGGATGACTTTTCAGTACAAAACATGAAATAGTTAAAAACATTAAGAGGGAATGAAATAATAGCTGTACCATAAGGGGATGAAACACTAAACAAAGTACTTTGATATACTGCCTGGTAAATTGGTAAATTAGAGTGTCATCTTAATTGCAATACTGGTGCCCATATTGTAATAAAAATAATAACTAATCTATATGAAATACCCTCTTACCACTTAAAATAAGGTTCTAGTTTCTCTCTGTAATCACAATTAAGACCTCTCCAGGACATTAGATAAAAAGGAAAAAATCAATAGCTATAAAGTCAGCTTATTATATAGATGGACACACAAAAAGTTTTTTGCATTCCAATCTGAAGAGGTTTTGTACAGCTTTTCATAAAGCAATATTAGAGTGGGAATAGCACATAGTGTCATATACTGTTTAGAATCTCTTTTTCTTCATTGTCTCCTATAAACTGCTGTTCTACTTTGGTAGGACAGTGCTGAAGGTTAGAGATTGGGTCTTGGTGGCTTTGACTGAGAAAACCATTTTGCCAAAGTGAGCAGTGGTTCTGAGGTGCCTGGAGAGAAGGTAATGACAAGCTCCTTTAACAGGCCCTGGCATCTGTCCATGCCAACAGCATGCCATGAAACAGGAACAGTATGGACTCAGCTTCTGGGGCCAGAATACAAAGCATAAATTGGTTGTTGCAAAATGAAGCATTAAGACAACAACAAAGAATGCTTTTATATGTTTCTGGAGGCATCATGATATAAACATCTGGCTAATAATGTATGGCAAACTATATTTGAAAACACTAATGTTATAAACTAACATACTGCAAAGCGCACCAATATCTTATTTTTTTATTTTTAGAGAAAGTATATGTGCACTATAGGAAAGAGAGGAAAATTAGGAAAAAAATAGGGATAATTTACCTTATTTGTGAATGAATACCAATGTAAGAAAACTCAGCTTTATAAACTGTTTCCAAATACCTTCTAACCAATTAGATGAGGTTTGGATTAGGTGTCCAGATATTTATGCACTGTGATGACATTTCAAGACGACTGCAGCACTTCAGAAAACAAACCATTTTCTTTAACCAGCTACAAATTCATCATCATCAGAGACAGAAATAACATAGCATTGATTGGTTTTCACATGAAGACCTAGCTACACAGAAAGGATGATGAACAAATTAAACTTGGCACGTCCTGTACCTTAATAGAGTTTGTTCAAATGTGTATGTACATGTATTACTATATTTACTAATGCCTACTATTTTACTGATTCATCATTATGTGACCATAATTTCTAAAAACTATTCATAATTCACAGGGTCATGATATAAGGCCAAACAGACAACCTTAATTTTACCATTGCCCAACCTCTGAGTGCTTTAATTTGAAACTTTAATGTTCCTTTAATATATTTGCTGAAGACATACTTACATTTGTGCCAAATACAATTCAAGTGGTTGAGTTCTAGAAATTCAAAATCTGGATCAATTTTAAACTTATGAAAGCTGTTAAAGACCAGCATCAAGATATCATGCTTTATGGACTTCTGTATTTTTAAGTTTTAAAATATTAGGGATAATTCGTCCCCTTTTTCAAGTCTTGGAATGATTAAAAAACAAAAAAAATCCTAGAATTTTCAAGAACTTTCTACAATGACTTTTCTGTAATACACATTGAATGTTTTGCTGGAATAGAAAAAAAACCACCAACACTTGTCTGGGGTGATTTGTGAAAATGACACAGTCTTACTCAAGCTAAGACATAATGTTAAAATCTATGTTTTACTCTATTCTACATAGGCAGGTGTGTATTTTAATTGTGGGAAAAGTTAACGCCATTCTAGTAAAAGTTTTGTAAACTTGCCATTTAAAAAATGCTACTTTTGGTTGCTTATAATTTTGTCTGATGTTACCGATTTGTGGAGAAGCTTTCTGTGCCCAGGAAAGGACAGACAGATTTACTTTTAAAGCTTTACCAAAAAGGCTTTTTCCATTTTCAGGAACAATACCAGGTAAGAGCACAGAATTTTGTCCATGCTAAAAAATACCTTTCAGCTGAATAAACTTAAATCAATCTATTGCTTCAACTTCAATATGGGTCTATTTTGACCATATTTGCAACATGGCTTTCTATTACAACACATCACATTATTTTTTTATGGTACAGATCACGTCCTGGTGATATATAGCCAAGAGAATATTTTTATTAGGACTTCTTTCAGAACTGGTGCAGCAGCTAGAAGATAAGTTGGAGATTGGGTAATACTTTTAATAATTCAATAAATCAAAATAATAAATAATTGTGCCAGTAGCAGGATTTATCCCTTCTATGCTGTGAATAAGGTGAGAGTCCCAAGAAAAACACCGTGCAATTACAAAATTGAAGACTATACCAGATTCCTTTTGAGTTCAGGCATTCTCATTTTCAAACTTAATGATCTTTTAATGTAATATATGAGTATCATGTCTGTGTGCATATAAATATACAGATACTCACGTATCCCTAAGTAGAACCACAAGCAATCAGCAAATTACTGTAAGACCAGCTGTGTATACATAGAACTAGGAAGCTCAATACCACTGAACTGCAAAATGTGGTGGCTTCACTGTTTTCCCCCTCATTCTTTCTATCCATATCCTCTATTTTTCCTTTGGTTGCTCTTCTACTATCATTACAAGCTCTTTGGGACTGAGACTTTCAACAACCTCTTCTTTGAGATAAGCACAATCACGCAGCCAAATATTCCTGATGTAGTTCTTTTATCACTGAATAAATTTTGGTACCAATATCCTCAGTCCCTTAGTGGGCAGACATCCTTATCTGTGAGGATGCCATTACAGAAACAGAAACATGTGAGTAATTTTTCTTAAGATGCTCTTCAATGAAAATAAGGGTAACAGAAACAGTCCTGTGTGTCAATCATGAAATAGACCCTGTGGCGACAATGCCAAGCTTTGCAGTCCTCATACCAGGAAACATGAATCCTGTATTCTGGTAGCTGTGTACTTCAAGAAAATGGAAATTAAGGACTAGTCACATTCCACTACTGGTCACATCCTCTTGCTGGTAAGCAATCAGATGATACCGAACCAAGCTCTCTAGTTTATGAGTAGCAATTGCCAAATCATCCTCCAAGAGGATGAAAAACTGAAAAAAAAAAAAAGGAAATTGCATGCAAAATTATAAAATAAGTGAAAACATTAATCATGATTAGACAGAACCACATTGATTTTTGCCAGCTGGATTCAGCCACTGACTGTGATGTGAAGGCTCTTCTCTCTTGGTTAACCCTGCTAAGAGGCAGATTAATTTTTTATAATTAATTTCTTTGGTAATAGTGCAAATATTTGTCAAAACAGTTGATCCCCCACAAAATTAAATATGGGGTGAGGAACAATAAAAACTCTCATGTATTTAAAACAAAGATAAAAATACCCAAATTGACTGGATCAATAGAGTGGGAGAAAAAAGTTCTTTGTATGAACAGTCCACTCATGTGAAGCAGAATTGCTTGGATCTGAAAAAATGCTCCACCATCCATCCATTCATCCATTTTTCTACACGAAAGGCCTTACATCACTGTTCAAGGCAGTTGCAATTAAATATATATTTATAGAATCTTTAATACTTCAAGTATATTCATTATGTTCACAGTGACATTGCTCCGAAGGACACTATATAAATGGAAACTGCTTACAAGTGATCACTGAAGATAAACAAATATCTTCAAGGACTCACTCTGCACACAAAAGAAGTTGCCTTGTTTTGTTTATGGGGAGATTAGCTCCCTCCAGCTGCCATAATACCTGGGAGATAAAATAACAAAAGGAAACACTTTGTCATGTAGTGAAATCAGATCCCAATGCACTTCCAGAAGAGACCATGAAGGGGGCAAATTTTTGGGGGCAAGAACCCTTTGTCTCATTATTTGTCTATATAGCACCTAGCACATAACTGCAATTTGCATCTCACAGCATACATCTACATGATATTAACAAAAGGGTTACCAAATAAGGCTGAATAATGCTAGCAAATTGTAACACATTTAAAAATAAATAATCAAACATTCCTCCCCCTGATCTACAAAAGCAGTGCTCTATCCATGAATCAGTTCAGTATTCAAACCCTACCAGAAAGGAGGAGTGAAATAATGCTTATCTCTAAGAGGTTATTTTACAGTTTGATGGAAAAGATCTGCCAATACAGTACACTTCAGTACTACAGTATTGTTCTCCTAAAACCTGAGGTTAAAGACTAAAGGATAGACAGCAATTGTGTTTCTTTTTTTATGTAAAGAAATTCCAGGACAGTTCCTACCATCTGCCAGAGTCCCCAACAGCAGCGCTTAGCCCGCAGTTCACATCTTGTTGGCTGTCTTAACAGTTGAAACCGTGATTTTAATAGGTGTGATTCCTAACTTCTATCACCACTGATGATCCAGGACAGAAAGCACTCCTGCTGACAGGGCAGGATAAAAATCACTTATACTGTTTCTGTTTCTGCTATGAATAAGAGCAGCTCAGCTCATGTACATCCTTTAGTACTATTCAAGAGTACTATACAGTTTTTCAGAAAGAACTGTTCTGTCATATGGGACTGAAAGTTAAATTCCAGTTTTGTGGCCTGAGATACAAAAATAAATTTTAAAAAAAATCCCCCTAGTTTATCAGGGTACTAAGAGCACTACTAAACTTTAGAATATATTATGTGTATTGTAAAGCACTTTAACAACAGACCCATATTTCAGGTGTGCTGCTTTTATTTATTTTTTTTTTCTTCATCTGCTTTCTGGTTTTAATTATTTGGTGCTTCTATGCCTATAGCAACATCTTTCTCTGAGTTGCTTTGTCTCATAAAGAGGATATTTAGCTGGTGTTTTTTCTTTCTTTTTAATGATTTAGTTAACTTACACACTGAGCTGTGCATATGCTTGCAAAAAGCTGCTGCAGAACCTTAAAGGCTACTCTTTTAACATGAACATAAAATTCACACATGATATCTGAACTTCTGTTTATGATTTTGGATAAGTTTAAAATATTAAAAATAATGACGTTTATGTTCTGCTTACTACAAAGAGACTCCTTTATAGAGATTATTTTAAATATTTCCTCCTTCTTTGCAGGAGTTATAAAGTTATAATTGTACAATGCTCTAGCCAGTTGTGCAATATTTATAGAACTGTCAACATTAAATAAAGTGTATTTGTTGGGTTTTGGGTTTCTTTCAAGATAATGGTATGGCTGATATCAAAGGTTAAAAAACTTTTCCTGCTTTAACAAAGAGTAAAAAACCTGATACCTTTTCTTAAGTATGAAATACTACTATTAACAATGTACTATCTCAAGGCTTGAAGTGGTTCCTGAAGTAATAAAACCCATTTGCTAGAAGAAAGCCATCTCTGACTGAGCTGTTGCATGGTATCTAAGCACATGAACATTTAAAACATTTCTCATTATTTCATTCCAAACAAAAGTGGGTATATTGAGTCTTCACAGTGGACACAGTAAACTTAAATGCCTCACTGACAAAAAAGGTAAACTGTTGAAGAGTGTGAGGTAAAGGACATGACTTTCAGGTTTTTTAACAGTATTAGTAGTTCTGAACTCAGCACAGATGAGGGTACCTGCATGTGGTACAACTAAACAAAGAATTCTATCTATAAATAGTATCTAATAGTAGTATTACCAATGCTTCATTAAGGACTTAAACATTTGCTTATGACCAGAGTAACTTGATAGGTTATTTAGTTTTAGAAACCTTTAATAGGCATGAAATACAATGGCAAGCCACCAGGAATTAATAAACCTCCACACCCTTTTGAATCAGCAAATAAAGTACAAAACTAGGCAAGGGGTTCTACTTGACAAGCAAATTCCAAAACAGTGGGTAAACACCATCAACACTGAAAAGAGCCCAGCAGTAAAATAAATTTCTGAAGTATTTTCAAGCATTTCACCTGGCTTTTTAGACAGACAGGAAAAGAGGAAAGAGACATTTACTCTTAGCAAAACTGAAATCCTTAGAGTCTAATAATTATTGGTTATAGAAAAAGAGTGGTACTAAAGCAGATGAAATTGTACTCTCCGGCTCTTACATTCCGCCTTGCCCCGCTCCCCTGGATCTCGTGATCAGTTTCATTCCACGTTAGTGTGACAGGGTGACAACGGTGACTTGTGAGCATTTAGACTCCTTGGCAAGAAGTACAATGTTCAGGTTTATGATTTCTTCTTCCTCCTCCTCTAGGTTCCCCTTAAGATCATTTTTATCTTTGCTAACACACTTTTCTGCCTTTCTCTTTCTTCATTGGTCTGCAGCTCAAATTCTACGCCTGAATTTAGTATGCTACCTTTTAGACAAGTCGGATACTGTTTGTTTGCAACCTCCAAACCCGCTTTTGTCCGGCTCCAGGCTTGCATTTCTTTGAGTGACCGCAGGTGAATCGTTTATTATTACCGCGGCTCTCCAGAACCAAGTCCGGCTCTCCAGTACCAAGTCCGTGCCCCTTTCCTTCCTCCGGTATCCCACCAGACCTGTACACCTCTACATCACATCGCTGTGGTCAGCGCGCAAAAGACCTCGTTCTACACAAAGTCACAGCAATGCAAACCTACGGATGTACCATATAAACGAAAGTTACAAACAAGCACCTGCTCTACTGGCAAAAATCTCTGCTACAGCTGCCCAGTTAAAACACAGGTGCGGCACTGCCAGTGGGACAAGTTCGGAGGCCTTGCAAACTCGGCGCAAAGCCCGCAGCAGTGCCAGCCGTGGCGATGGAGGGTCCTGCGCAGCACAGCCGCTCCGCAGCGCGGCAGCCGCCGAGGACGCGGTCCTGTGCCCGCCGCGGCCGCGCCAAGGTCGGCGGCAGGCGGGCAGCAGCCGCGGGGATGCTGCCGGCGGACACGGTTTCATCTCAGCGGGATTCCCCCGGAAAAGACGCATCTTCTCCCACTGATTTTTTTGGGTTTTTTTAAACAAAGCGCCCTGGCGTGAAGCTCCATATTCCCGTGCACGCGAGTGTGGGACGGCACACGGTCCCCTCCTGCACGGCCCTCAGCCCGCGCCCGTTTTCCAGAGCGGCTGGGGATGGGCAAGGTTGGCCCAGACGCTCGCGTTACCACCCCCGGCAGCCCGTGCCGTGGCTGGCGCGCGTCCCGGAGAGCCCGCAGCGCTGCCCCGGCGGGGACACCGACCGAGAGGACACCGACCGAGAGGACACCGACCACACTGCCCCGGCGGGGCCACCGACCGCGGGCACACGGACGGCACGGCCCCGGCGCGGCTCCCGCCGCCCGGAAGCAGCGCTGCCGCACGGGCGTCGGTCATTGGTCCCTTTCCTCCAGCCCGTCCCGCCCCCTCGGCGCGGCGCGGGCGGCCATTGGCTGTCAGCGGTGCCAGTCGGCGAGG
>VZTX01007008.1:475040-665269 GCA_013400915.1 Pardalotus punctatus
CCTCTCGGAGCGGCAGCCGGCAGCGCGGACGAGCCCTGGGCCGGCGCTGGGGCGATCAGCGCTGCCGCACTTGTCCTGGGGCGGCGGGTTGAACTTCCCTGCCAGGGAGGATTTTACTCAAAGGTGTTCCCAGACGCCCAGCGGGGCGAGTCACACCACTGAAGGCGGCAGTGGTGGTGGTGTGGCCGCAGACTGGATCTTAAAGTTGTTAGTGCAGTTAGCTCAAAGAAAAGTTATTTTAAAGTAAGTGCAACGGTGACGGTTGATACATGACCGCTGGCTATTGATACGGAACAATTAGAAAGATGAAATCCCGTTTATCCCTATGCACTCCTTTCCATTGTTCTTCAACCTACTGGACTTCTAGTGATAGAAGATAATATTGGTAGGCAGCTTTGACGTGTTGTCAAATCGTGTTAATTTAGATAAAAACAGCCTTTAGATGCTCTTTATAGATGTCATTGTAAACATTAAGTATCTTGATTATATAACATTTCAAGGAATCTGCCAGGATGTTGACAGACTTTGTGATGAAGGACCTGATCCTCCAGTCATGGAAATGAAGAGGAGTTTTGACATTGACTCAGTAGGAAGCAGGATAGCATTCACAAGTAACAGTTGAAGAGAAAATAGTTCCTGTTATCTGTTGGTTATTTTGCATGTCTTGGGTTGCGCATTCTGAACATTTAAACACTGTCTGCAGAAAATGTAAAGAGCGTTTAGTTTGATTCGGGATTTTTTATGTTCCTCTGTAGCTTTAAGCTTCCTTTTCTACTTTCGAGGAGTGTATTGATCTGGTTCGGTCTTTCTCGATGGAGCATTCTGATTAGTCAGTTATAAGGACG
The DNA here is from genome assembly GCA_013400915.1 of Pardalotus punctatus. Lineage (NCBI taxonomy): Eukaryota > Metazoa > Chordata > Aves > Passeriformes > Pardalotidae > Pardalotus > Pardalotus punctatus. The sequence goes on from VZTX01007008.1 coordinate 475,886, forward strand.
TGTTCAGTCACGTGATGCATAGAGTGTTTTCAGAAATGTTTTAAATCGTGCTAGGTGCAAGGGTGCACAACCAGTGCAAACACTATTGCAACACATCCATGCTCTGCTTTGGGGAGCTGAAGCCCATTTGTACAGCTGTGGGGAAGGCATAACTAAGTGTAAAAGATTTGAGGTGTGGAATGTATAGCTGATACAGGTTAAATATTGTTCTCTCCCTGCATACTTACCCACTAAATAACATTTTTGACAGAATATAAATTGCTAATGAAATTTCAGTTCTTGTACATCACTAATTTTGGACAGATCTTTACAGGTTCTGCAAATGTCATATATTGTCAAACCAGTTTTTCAGAAACCTCATTTAGTTAACTTGATTCAATGTCATCTGAGTATTTTATATTAATTTAGAGAACAGTCCTCCTCCAAGTATGTCACACATAGTCATGATGCAATGTCTGAGATGCACTCAGTTGTGCTTGTCTGCCTCATAGCATCACCTGTGTTTCCCTTATGTGCTTTTGTAGGAAAGAAAACCCTACATTTTTATGGTCATTTTGTGGAAGAGAGCAGTGGAATTTTTGTTGATTACAGGCTGAAAACACTAAGCTTTCACACCCACCCTCCCTTGTGAGTGACAGCAAATTTTAATCTAAAAATTTAGTTTGTGAATGGGTAAACTGTAGAACCTTCAGCACATGAGTAGACTTTATTTGTGACAGTCATTTCATTGGGGCTGTTCCCAAGAGGGCACGCATACAGGAGAATGTATGCCAGAGTATTTGCTATGTAGCCAATCTTTGTCTTAAATACTCTTTTTCCATGCATGGTTCTGAGGAAACCTATTCTAAAACATCAAACTATTTCAATTCTACCATTTCAGAAGGGTGGTTGATTCAATATTTATTTATCTTCTTTGTCTGTTAGTAAGTAATTAACTTTTTTGGAGCAGGAATCATTCCACCACTGAAGTCAATATATGTGTATTAAGTATTTACCTATTAAAAAATATTAATCAGCTGTACACTTGTTAATATTCCTAAGGATTATCATTATATAATGCTCATACCTAGTTAAAAGTTAGAAAAAAAATGCAGAAGTTTCAAAAATTTTTAGCCTGCTTTTCATGGTTTTCTTCTACATAAAAGAAAATTAGTCTATCTGTATGCCTCCCAACTAAAACAATACTCAGAGATATGCTGGATTTTCCTAAGATGCTTTTGTAGTAGTAATTTTTACAGGTTAGTATCACTGTATGTAATATAGTAAGAAATCTGGAACTGAAGCAGTCAATTCTGTCACATTCTCCAACTTGTTGCGTATTTAGTTAAATAGATAAAGATAGATACTAAAATATTATGTAATTTGCCATGTAGGAAAATTATTTCTTTTGATACAGCGGGAAAACAAGTGGTATGCTTTTTAGAAATAAGTAGATGTGTACATTCAGTTGAACCACTGAAGAGCTGCAGAAGCTCATGGAAAAGATGAATGACTGATACATCTCCTAGGTGTATTAGATCATGCAAATGGTGCACTGATCTTTTCGGAAAAGCTAATGCTGTTTTGAAATTGCAGTTAAAATACGGACTCATAGCTGTAAGCTATGTCTCCATCAAACAGCAACTCTAAATGCTGATGTATGGCAGCCCTGTAGAATTCCAGATAAACAGAAGTATAAAATGCCTCAGCATCCAAGGGTTCCCTTTGTTGCTTACTCACAGGCCTCAGATCTTCCCAAATGGTGAACAGTGTCTGCTGCTGCCTAGCAGTGCCATGGGCATAATGACCAAGAGCGCTCTGCTTGAGCTCCTGTGTCTCCTGCGAATGCCTTTCAAGGAACGTAACAAAGATACTCTTAAACAGGAACTCAGCTCCTGATGCTGAGAACTCAGCTCTTCAACAGAGGGAGAGAGGCAAAGATGGGCAGGCTGTGCTTCGACTGACAGACTGAAGATATGTTGGTGGCAGACATCAGCTTTCCCCAGTACATCACGGAGAAAGAAAGGCTATTACAGGAGTCTTGGGCCTGCTTGTGGCTAGTATTAATACAAAGATGAATCAAGGTGTGATAATGAATTACAAATCTCATTTATGAGGCACCCCTCTTCTTGTATCACTACCTAAAATGTAAAATTACCAAGTATTGCATGTGTAGTGAGGAGTGGACACTCTTTAACCTGCGTTCTGACTTTTGTAGCTTTCAATTTAAACTCCAAACTAGTGGGAATAATCTAGATATCTGCAATAGTTCTCACCAAAATTGTACTTTATTATTCCATTAAGAATTGAAATGTGTAATTTTATGCATATATAAGTGTATAATTCAATGTATCACTACATATATTTATGAAATACATAAGTATGCGGTTTTTGCATCTGAATAACAAGAAGTTACTAAATACTGGTGAGGGAGATAATGGTAAAGAGTGCAGTGAATGAAGAAAATGCCTTATAACAGAAACCATGTGAGAATTCTGTTGAGCTACATTTATTCATTTCTATGGAGCATTGCCAGCATACCTTTTCCCTTTGCAGGTGTTCTGTATTATCAGTAGTCTCAAAATATTGCAATTATAATATGTCTATTTCATGTATAAACAGTTTCTGTAGAAGAGGGAAGAAAACACCCTCTAGATATACTGGCTTTTGCCCTCAATTTTTTGAGACTGCCATCAGAGCACCAGTAGGCTTTAACTCTTACTATCTTTTAAGACTTACTTTAGTAAAAATGTGAATGATTTACATGCCTAACCTTGCTTCCCTTTGAGCAGTTCTGTAGGTCAGCTGTTTGAGGGGCTGATGTTTGTTTCTTTTGTCCCTCAGCAGGTGGCTATAGTTTCACTGAAATAGCTGATCCTGCTGTGGAACAACATCTGTGGCTTTTTGGGGTCACACTGGCTGGAGTAATGCAAATATTTCCTTCTGGGTCTGACCATTATTTTTGTTTAAAGATATAGTTCTAATTTATTGCTTAGCATAGGATGATGTGTGTCGGAATTTATGCTGAAGGACTGCTGTTATTCAAATCCAACCTCCCTCTTTCACAGCAGATAAGAAGCAGAGGTGTAACCTTCATGGTTTCTTCAGAGCTTAACAGAAGACACTAAAGGAAACTGAAGTTAAGAACATCAGAAAAGCTCTGCTGGGTCAGACCAATGAACCTTCATACTCAGGGTTTGGTCTCTGACAGTGACATTAAGGGATGCTATTAGGGGCTATAAACAAACCTAGCCATTTTATCTACCTATTCTCCTATACTCTTCATGCATACTTGTTTTTATATTAAGGATGGTAGGTATATATCTGTGCAGTGTTTTAGAGCCCATTTGTGGACCTGCAAACCAAGAACTTGTCTTTTTCAAACTTGCTGATGCTAATTTACCATCTTCACAACCTCCTGTGGCTGCAAGTTCCAGAAGCTTACTATTAGCTTTGTAAAGAAGCACTTTAATCTTTATAAACTGATGTTGTGCTAGCTTTGTTAAAGGTCCCTTGGTTCTATTACTGAAGAATTTAGCAAGCAGAAGCTTAATATTAGTTTATTTACCATCTTCATGGTTTGATTGATCATATCTTGCTTCAGTCTTCTTTCCTAACTAAAGAGCCCCTCAAGTCTCTTTTTCTAAGGCAGGCACTCCATCCTTTTGATATTTGTTTGCCCTTCTCTGACTATAGTCTGTCCTTGAGATGCAGAGACCAGAAGTACTTGAGATGTGGATGGACCAAGGTTGTATAAATGTGCTCTGTCTTCTTCTCAATGCCTTTCTGCATGACACCCAATGTTTTGCTAGGGTTTTTCTTGCTGTTGTACATAAAACTTAATTCTAGGGACCTGTCAATAATGACTGCTGAATTTTTTTCTCCAGTCATTTGTCAGCATGGTGTGTATGTGACTGAGATTATTTTCCATGAGATGTATTAGCTTACATATATCTACATTGAAGCTCATTTGTCATCTTTTTGTCCACCCTGAATCCTGCACGGTGCTTTTGGAGCTCTTTGTTATCATGATGGCATTAGTTCTGTGCTCAAAGACATCTTCTTGTCTTTGTCTTAATATTGCCAACAGTATCATTCCTTATGAGGTTTTTTGCATGTATGTCTGATGTCTGAGAGGAATAAAAGTGTTGTGGCATATCAGACAAGGATGTTCATAGATTTAAAAATTATTTGTACATAACACAGACTTTGGGTTGTTGTTGTTTGGGTTTTTTTGCACTTCAGTAAACATGAGGTCATAGAACTAACAGGTTAATGCTGTGTCCAGAAATCCAGACTGGACAAAACAGAAAGAAAACTCTGAAAAAATGCCATCCCCATTCAGTGCAGTTGGAATAAGTGCGAGGAAAGCGAGAATGGTAGTATATGGTTTTTGATCCATGTTGATTGCTGTTAAAATTATTCTTAATTAAAACCAAAGAAGCTTTTAAAAATATGGGAGCGCCAAGCGACATTTACTCAAATAACTTTAATGCTTTCTTAGCCTCTCTACGGATTCACGACACAACACTCTTAACTCCAATGCCATCTAATTAATCACCCTTCACTTGTGAACTACATTACACAGTAACATGAAAATAATAACCAAAGCTTTTCCATTCCTCCCTCCCAGTTGTATTAGAGGTTAGGCTGGAAGCCCTCCATATAGAAAAGTTCTCTTCATGTTCCTTGTTCAAAGCCAGGCTAGTCATTTGATACTCAAGGCATGTCACTTAGAAAAGCGGCTGCATTGCCAACAGCAGTGAGAGTGAGGTTTAAAGAAACATCAGAAACATATTATTAGTGTGCTGTGTTACTGTTTAGTGTTACTTAGTAATAAATGTGGTTTCACAGCAGTGTAAGTAACTCCAGCAGTGTGTCTGTGATGATCCTGTTTTCCCTTCTCCCAGTCACAGTAACACCGTCCTTCCTAACCCTTTGCAGAACTACTTCAGCACCTAAGTCTGGCAGAAGACCACTCCTCTGCCCTGGCCACTGATTTAAAAAGCCAAAACAAAACAGAAATCCACTTTCTGCCAGCTTGAATCTGCTTCACAGAGGACCCTACGGAGGCTGTGCAAGGGAGGATATAGAACTATGAAGGTAAATGCAAGAGGAGAGCAAGATGGTTGAACAGCAGCAGTTAATAATTGCCTTATGTGCTTGTCAAACCCCCAGTCTGAAGTGCTGTTCTGTTTCTTGATTTACTGTTGCTCAAGTACTTGGCAGAAGTACAGGACTATTTTAGTAGGCAGCCTATTGCTTTGTTAATTTAAATATTTAGTTTATAGAAATTACATTTTACATCTTTTGAAGAAAGGCCCCAGCTGCTCTACTATCCATTCATGAGGTCATCTGCTGTGTAAATCTGGTTGTCTAAAAGACTGTGTTACCAACTGTAACTGGTTACAGCAATAGGATTCTTCTTTCATTTTGTTTTGCACTATAATACAGTTCACCAAAACAGCTTTTTCAAATTATCACATACTCAAAAATGTAACAAATATATTTCTACTACTGGATTTTTGTCATGGGTAGTTTAAAGTTAGATTCTCAAGCTATTAAATGGCTGCTGTTTGCTGGAATCTGTAGCAACCAAGACAAGGCAGTTTGCCAAAGAAAAAGGTTTTGATGTATTCCATTTGCATGGTGTGCTCGAAACCCACCTAGTGTTACTTCATGACAAGACTGTCCATGTGCTCAGTAGCTGCAAAGTCAAAACAGCTTTCTCAAAATTAGTTTAGTGTGGCACGGTGAGCTCATGGTAGCCTGTGAGGACATCGTGGATGGACATGAGCACTGTTAGTGTATAGCCTGCACAGTCCTTTTCCCCACTTGCAGGCCACAGTTGCAGTAATTGCTGAATCTGTACTGAATACATTTAGCAGCAGAATGACAGAGCAGTGCCACGTGTGCTGCTTATCTGCCTTAAGCAGACTATCATCGTAAAAAGTGGAACTTGTGTTCCATTGTTCAATTATGGCAATATCTTCTTGTGTTAAGAGGTGTGCAATCATTCATCTAACATTTTTATAAGATACTTCAGAATCATCAGCCAAATTGTACTATGTTCTTCTGTAGAAAAACTACTCTGATGTAGGTATGATGGAACATGTAAACAAAGCCACACTGTGGGCATCCACAGAATATTCTAAGCAATTTCTTTTATGTATACTTTTTAAGAAGATACTTTAAATCTCAGGAATTCATCAGGTCTGTTAGGCAGCTAGTTTGATGGCAGTAGTACAGTCATAGCATTGTACTATAAAAACCTATTATATTAATGTGTACCTAAAGCTTTAAAATTTGGAAGATTTTTCCATGTAGAAAAATAATATATTTAAATTGGATTTCAGACTTTGTAGTAAAGCCACCAGTTTTTCTTTTTGCCAAGTTTTTGAGTATGCTAGATTTTGGTTAAAATGACATAGAAAATGCATCTTAGTTCAAATACAATCATAAACCCAATTCTATTATATGCAGTTTGATACTGTATTTGCTCAAAATAAGCTAGCAAGTAACAGAGCACTGCTAAAAGTTGGCTGACAGATTCAAATATATGAGGTTTTCATCATGAGAATTAAGCTTCAAGTGAAAGTTTCTCACCAAGTTAGTGGCAACTAGGTCATGCTGAGTCTGATGTCTCTAGTTTACTTGCTTGGGATTCACCTCTACCCAATCAGGTTGTTAAAGAGCACATTACTACTTCTGCTGTGTAATATTTTCATACAAATATTTTGCTGTGTTGCAGCTGAGGTGGAAAAATGTTTTGCAAATGCTGAAGAGACTGGCCTCCTTGCTGGAAATTTTCATGTGCAGATTTCAGGTTACTGTACAAAGTCAAACATTCCCATTGATTAATCAGGTACTGAAATAGACCAGAAAAGTCTGGAATAGAATTTGAGCATCCAGTCTGCTACTGATTTTGTAAGTTGGATCATATTAAATATTTTTATAACAACATTTTCCATAAACATGGAAAATATACTGCTACTGGGAAAAAGTTGTTTTATCCATATATTCTATCTAGTTCATGAAATGAGAAGTCAATGAGAGTAGAATTCAACATGTTATGTAAATTGCTTTGTAAAATTGCTCTTTATCATCTGACACAATTAGTGCTTTAATCTCATGAACCATCATGACAAAACTAAGTATCAAGAGAACTTAGTACTAAAAGCAGAAAAGCTCACCTGCACATTTTGGAAAAGTCATGCCATAGCATCAGCTGTCCACTGTCAGACACGTTTTTAATTTCTGTTTTCTGAAGCAAAATTAATTCATTCTCTTAAGAAAGTAAAACATAAAATGACACTGCAAAACAGCTCCATAAAAATTCACAGAAAATAACTGAGTCAAAAGCAATAGGCTTTCCTCTGAAGATGTTAGACTTGTACTGGGTATCAGGCTATGCATCAAGTCATAGTAAAATATGTAAATGAGTGTGGATGATGCTGCAGAAGTGGTGGATTATACAACAAGGAGACCATCACAGTAGGCTTCTGCTAGGTTTTGTTTGCCCTGCAAGGACTTGTCAGAACAAAGGCAGCCCACCTGGAGGTAGAAAATTTCCCCGAGCCTCTGCCTGCTGTTGCATTTCAGCAGTGGCTTTTGACTGAGGCATCTGACTGTTGCTGGCTGGGTTATTGCAGGTCACTCTGGCTGGCTGTCATGGGATCACAGGTCCACTTAGAGGCAGGTACCAAGGCATAGCAGTTTGAGCCTTGGCCAGATCACACCCATTTTATGTAATTTTAAATTATATATTTCTATATTAACCACAAAGTCTGGGGAAGCCATGTATCGGCTAATGTGTCACAGCTGAGGTCACCTGGGAATCATCTCCTTCATAATTTGAAAACTCTGAGAAAGGAGAATTTCTTTATAACCCAGTAAAAGCAAACAACATACAAGCATTAATCGGGCTTGTCTTCTATAATGCACATCCCTGTTTTCTGAGTGATCACTCAGCCAAGTTACTGCATGCTTTCCTTTCACTGCTAGAGACTTCTTTGAGGTGGCTGCTCTGTAGTGAGACTTCTGGCATGAGCAAACAAGTGAGTTCCATCTCTGCAACTCTTATGCACTTTGTACAGTTGTCAGCAGAATGAGGACTCAGACCTGTTGTAATTTTTGTATAAGACCTTTTGGGCTCAGGGGGTTTTGACTGCATGTGACCTGGTATTTTGGAACTACTCAGAGTTATTGTTAATCCAGTTATTTCTAGCAAGATACCAGTAAGGGTTCTGTGTGGTTTTTTCTAACTTTTACAGTTCTACGCAAACTTTTAAAAAATATGGGGTTTTCCCATATATCAAACTCTATCAATTTTTGTGTTATTGGGCCAATATTGACCTATAAACAAAGTTCCACTTACACAGCATGAAGTTATTTGAAAGTAATTTTTAGTCATGGTTTTAACAATATGGCTTCAAGCAGCTGTATTAAAAATACTCCCTCATTTTACATTTTAAAAAGTGTTTTGTAATTCTCTTAAAGACAAAGAATGTGTGTCAGGTAGAAAGAAGCAACTACTATATTGTATGTTGAAACATCCTCTGAATAAAAGGTATGGTGATTAATACCAGAAATCAGTTTTGATATTAGTTATAGTACAAATGCTTTTAATAGCACTTGTTTCTTTGCTGTCTTTGAGACTGAGTTATGTGTAGAAGAAGTTTAAGAAGATTCTACACAGTGCGGCAGAGCCATGGTGTCAGTTCTGGCTCCTGGATTCCCCCTGGTGTGAACACCAGAGCAGATCTCCTTGGGCCAGAGCTAATCAAAGGAATGGTCCTGGCTGGATGTAGTGGATCTGTTCCAGTTGCATTATGGACATGGCATGGCCAGACCTAGCTGGTCCCAGCCCCTAGAGAGTAACGGGGAGGGCTGGCTGAGATCTGCTGGGTCAGGAAGTATTCTCAGATGCAGGGACATACAGGGTCACCTGGTGGCCCTTGTACTTGCCTGGGTGGGTGAAGTTCAAGGGTACTGCAGCTTGGTCCCCTGGTTGAGCCATTGCAGGGGCACCACATTTGTCTGGTGCTGAGGACGCTACAGACTCGAGTGGCTGTTGGCTGGCTTTGGCACAGCCTTCTCTTGCAGAGTGGAACCTCACACTGCCTAGAGCCTGGCCTAGCGGTTCCAAAGTGACAATAAAAATGCTGATCAGAAGTTTAGTTTCAACATTTCTCAGTTCAAAAATCATCTGAATATGCTGTATATATGTATTTATGCATGCCTACATTGTTAATCTATTATGTTGTCTTGTGTACTACCTCAGAATTCTGTAATTGCTTCCATTTTGTACTTGTACTTGTGTGCTAGGATTTCATAACTCACTGAATGACATTTTTGCCTGATTTATAAAGAAGGGTATGGTATTAATACCAGTATCTCTTTTTTGTTATCTGATGGACTGTTTTAATGGAGGAAAATAAAATAATTTGTTTGAATTGAATATATTTTCATTGTTGAAAAATAAAATGCTGATCTTTTGGAGATGATGACCACATCTTTCATATGTAAAACAATACAAAAAAAATCTTACAATCTTAGCTTCTTTTGCTATATAGTAGCTACATAAGAATATAGTTAATGTTAGATGTATAAGTACCAGGTTATCTCATGGGATATTAAAATTTTTGTGATTGTTTTCTGTCTCAAAATATAAAGAATTACAGTATTTGAGCAGTTCTAATAGGCAATAAAATGAAAGATAACTAAAAGAGCCACAGAGATGACATGTGGGGTTTAGAAAATAATGAAACCCAGACTGGTTGAAAACTGGAAGATTATTTCCTTTTTTTAACTAGGTTAGAAATTTTTCAATGAGATGCAATGACATTCTTAAAGAGAAATAGATTTTCTGACTCTGCAAGTAATACAGTTATATTGTAATGAAAATTCAGGAGGTGTTCCCTATGAAGCACAGCACTAATATTTCATGTATAACCAATATGGAAGTGATTAAATTGCTTTACAATCAAAGGTTGGTAGCATGGTAACAAGAAATATTACAAGGTAATACTGCTTGTATCTGAAGATGTATTGTTTTGTGGTAATGAAATATTGTAATAACCTCGCACACCTTTAGAGAAGAATCTCAGCTATAGCTCTCTGGAGTTATTCTTCAAACAGTATAATTATTCTGCTTAAATAATTTTTATGCAAAGAAGAGTTAAATTAAACAGAACCATAAGAATGAAATTACCATATTAAATGTTAACAAATGCATAAAAGGTAGACTAATATACATGTATGGAAATATAAATAAAATATTTTTTTCAAAAGTAAAAATAGTTGATTGCCCAGTGGGTTTCATGTTAACATCTTTATCCAAAGCCCACTGGACTAACTAGAAGTGATCTCTAGAACCTCAGTTAAATTCAGGTGTCTTGAGTTCTTTCCCCTCTTCGGTAAGAGTGAAAAGCCACAAGTTCCCGGAATTTCAGTGAATCCAGTTTTCAGGATTTAGGTAGCTTCAGTGTATTTAACAGCTTTCTCTTGAACACAGTGTTGCAAAGATTTATACTTCCCTTTTCCACAAAATCTGTAGCCTGGGGCTTCATCAGGTTAGCATCTGTACTGAATTTACTTTTTTAGTATTTGTTTACTGTTAGGAACACCTTGCTCAATTTTTGTAATATATTTGTTCTGGAAATAATGAGGGAGATAGAACAATGAAAACTCTTGTGAGTTTTGGTAAGAAATATAAGTTGGCAACATAGCTAATATTAAAGTTTACATGCATTTTAAGGTTTTAAAGGAGATTTGAAATAAAATGGTATGCTCTGTTTTCCAAGGATAGTTTGAGCATTGCTAGAAAGCTTCTATATTATTTTTTTTGTTTCCTCTGAGTGTAAAGTTTGCAAAACTAATTTTTTTTCCTTTCCTGATCCAGATGGATTTTCATACCTAGGAAGGCATGCCACATACATATGATCTTTGTTCCTTTCAAATGCATAACTCATCATTTGGAGAGTTCATATATCCCAGTTATTTCTTGTTATGAGGAAATTCAGAATTGTACTAAAAGGTGACTGTACTGACAGATTTTTGTGACTATTAGCTTAAAAGGGAAACAGCCTGCTCCCTCTTCTTGCTATATTATATAGTGGTATGACAATTGTTCTTTAATTAGGTCATTAAGACATATACAGAAGACTTGACTCAGCAGACCTAAATTACATAAATGTCACAGAAAAGTCAATAGGATGTTTGTTCATGAAATTAGAATCTCGTTGAACAAAAAACTGCACTACTACTAATAAAACTTGTATCAAGGATGAATTCATAACACCGTACCATCTCTACCACATTGAACTCCCTGATGGAAATGCAGTTTGAACTCTAGTGTTTACTCAGTACAGAAGTGATGAATGCATGGCTCTAATAGAAATGCCATTTTTGTGCAAGGTACTTACCCAGTACTGAAGATGGGTACTTCAGGAACTGGGTATGTCATTTAGCAGTGTTCTAACTAGGATTTATTTCAATGGCATTTTATTTAATATGCCAATTTCTGTATACCACTTGACTTCAGGTGGCAGTGACATATGACTTGTTAGAAAATGCATTTCTGCTTCACCATGTGAGATGCTGTCCAGGGCCCTGTTCTAAGGTCATGTCAAAACTTGGCATAAACTTGCATGTGAATTTCATTTACTCTTTTTCAGGGTCAGTTTCACTAAAGGGTATCAAGGAAGATGCCTGAAGTGTAGTCACACACAGCACATGCTTTGCTTTTTATCAGAGAGGTATCAGTCAACAGAGGCTGTTGTCCTTTCCTGTTCAAATGAAAGGAGAGATTTCATTCCCTTTTGAGGTCTGTAACAGTTCCCAGGCAAGTGTTTTTAAACAAGGACTAATTTCTGGCTTTCCCCAGATGTTAAATAAGTTCATGTAAATAGATCTGGGATGTCACAAGAAGCAAGTCTACTTAAAAGCTTATAGTTCTTTGAAAATACTTGCATTTCCATTCAGTATGTGAATCATATCCAGAAGACTCTGGTGTTCCACAAAATAAATCCAGGGTCTTCACTCTTGCCAGCATGCTGGGAATTACATTTTGCATTTAAAATGGATTTCTAGCTCATGGTTATAATTCTTGTATAAATGGTTAGTTTTTATTGGGAAGATATTTCTTGGTTTGCAAAAATATTTTTTTTCCTTGGTGCTAAAATCATTGAGGTGGGAGGTTTGCAAGAGAAACTTCAGTATCAGAACCCAAATGAGGCAAAGGGCTAAAAATGCATCTTAAGGACCATTAGTCAGAACAATCTGAGCTGACGGTAGCCAAGATTGTTTTATATATGAAGTTCATCAAATAGAAAGTTGGTTTCTTTAGCTGGAAAAGATGCCTAAAGGGGTACATTTTTGCTGCAGTTGCTAGGGAGCAGCTTATAGTGTATCTGTGGGATATAACGGGAGTCGTGTAAAATGCACTATGCTGATAATTTACCTCAGAGTGGTTAGAGCCGAATATTGCATTCACAGAGCACATCTCATAGTACAAAAAATGAAGATGAGATGGATGTTCCTAGTAACGTTAGGTGACAGAGCCACTGTGGTGTACAAGGTGCAGTACACACGTCTGTAGGCTGACAGGAGCATGTCAGTCCTACATGATTCTTAGGTGGGGCTGTGATTAGGTGAGAAAAAAATAAATTCATCAGCTAGATGGGAGGAAAGAACATAGCAGAGAAGTAAAACCTGTGTTTTGATGTATTTGACAGATCTTTGGATGAACAAGGTCCTGAGAATCCCAGACAGTGTATACTATTTTTAAGACAAGCTCACTTGACTGGAAGTCTGTGCTACGAGTAGTATGCTGTTTAGCAAAATGAGGTTGGGTAAATTGTAGGGGGATCTGACTAAGCTTCTCCAAAGCGAAAATGCTCCTCTGCATTTGGAAACTGCAGAGGTATGAAATGTCAGCTTCTGTGATGTAAGCCTTTATAATTACTTGGTTATAGAACTTTGGAAATTTATTTCAGAATCTGTCAAACTGGAATTATTTTTGTTGAAAACACAGCCTTAACAGTTTGATATTATTAAAACTAAATGCAGTGCATAAATTATACAGCTATAACACTGGTTTTTTATTTTCATAGTATTAAGCATTTCCAAAAATTATCAAAATATTGCTATAGATTTCCATTTTAATATAATAGTAAAAATCTCACAAATATTTTTTCCTTACTGCATCAATAGTGATACTGTCTTGAAGTTAATTGCTTCCCTCCTTTGAGCACCGGTGCAAGTTTTTCTCATACACTGTACACAGAGATCAAGTGTTTTCCTCAGCAATTACTGCATTTGTTCGAAGTGAATTAGAAAATCAAAAATGTTAAGAACACTCCTTAATTAGATGATTAAAGAACCTGGCAAGCAGTGTGATATGCAGATGAAAACAAAAGGTACTTCGTAGCATTTTAAGCCCATAGTAGAATTCAGATAGGACATGAATTGTACAGTTAAAGTGCCACAAAAGGGTTTGCAGTTTCCTGAAATACTGTATGGCATATATTTATAGTTTTCAACCAATTTTATCTTTCCAGGCTTAGCTGCCTCACCTTGAAAGATGCTTTCAATAAGCAATCTCACAGTAAGCTGTCTGAAAACATGATGTTATTCCTAACAACAATTTGAAACCCATTGGACTTGGCCTTCACAAAACTTTGTGAACAGATTCTATCAAAATGCAGCTGAAGTTAATGAGGTTATATACACTACCTACACTAGCCAAAGATTAAAAAAAAACCCCTTCATAATCTGCTTCTGCAGATTAGTGACTTCGCCAATCTTTTCTACATGTTAGAGGGGTTTTTTTTCTTCTCTAATCAACCTTTAGGCATTTGACTCTTCCAACAGTTTAGCTTCTGTAACTTTTTCATAAATATCCAACATTTTTTCTTAAAGACATCTTTTGGTATTGAAGAAACATCTCAAATGGATTCTAAAGGCTCTGTTCACAGTAGAGAGTGATGTACCCAGTACTTTAAGTGATGCCTCCTTTTGAATAGATTTATTCCACATGCATTGTTCTGAGAAGCAGTTACCTAAATATTTTAAATAAAATATAAGATATAATAACCATCTTCTGTAATTTTTATATAATTGATTTCTCTGTGGATTATATTATTATAAATTTTAGTTATTATTGCATACATTCACATGTTTTTCAGTTAGCTGTTTGGGTTTGCTTTTGTGAATGAAGCATGTAAAACTAATAATTCAAAAGAAAACAGGACTAGATGTGGTAATTGCTGTTGTATATAGTTGTCTGCTATCCCACTTTTGTTCTACCTCACTTCTGAACTAGCAGAATGCATTTCTGGTAGGACACAAAGAATATTTTGTAAGGAAACAGTCTGACATCTGGAAACTATTTTAATCTATCTCTTAAAATATGAAATACATTATTTATTTTCTCCTTCCATTCAGTTTAACTGTTGAGACTTGGACAATGAGCATGGGAAACACCAAGGCACAGTCAAATACTTCTGCTTTCCTGTACAGTGAAAATATCTACATGTTTTTTTCAAATCTCTACTGTTGCAAATCTCCCAAAGATAATTTATTTCAATTGGTACGTTTGGTACTTACAACAAGATTGCTGGGATTTGTTACCCATAATGATCCTAATATTCATATAAACAGTTTCTAAAAAAGCCTTGAAAAGTCTGTATAAAAGCTAGGACTATGAGATTGTTATGCATTCTGTCTGAATCATTAGAGCAGTAAGAAAATAATTAATTGTAGTTGATTTTGTAGTTTGGCATTTTTCAAGTCTTTTTCCTGCCCTGGATAATGCCTATTTTATTTAATGTAGCAGACTGAAAGTTGTGCCTCTACTGCACCTTTTTTGTATTAGATTTATGGTTTGCTGTCCAACTGACTTAACTCTGTGAGAAGGACAATTGCTTTTGGGTTTTTTACACACCTGAAGCAGATTTGATGCCAAGTAGTGGATCCAAATAGGTAACATCTAATGGGAAGAAGAGGTAAGACTTGAAAAACACATCTAGAACTGGATTATAAATGTCTCATTGGGATGTGTTTTGTCCATTCTAAATACCAGTGCTGCCTGGATCTCTTAGCCATTTAAATAAAAATCTTTTTCTTTTCTGAAGTCCAGCTCTAATTTTGTAGCACCTTTTTGTAAAACTAGACAAAATTTTGTTCTACCTTGTTTAAAAACAACCCTCTCAATCTGCAAATGCCACCTGAGTTTCATATATTCCCAGAGACTGTACTCAGTCTTACATAATGAAATAGTATTTTTCTTTTATGTCTGTTGTTGTGGTTTAAACTCAGCCAGCAACCAAATGTCACAGAGCTGCTCGCTCACTCCCTCACCAGTGGGATCACGGAGAGAATCGGAGAAGTGAAAGCTGGAAAACTCATGGGTTGAGGTAAAGACCCTTCAGCAGGTAAAGGAAAAGCTGCGCACACAAGCAAAGCCAAACAAGGAATTCATCCACCACTCCCCATGGGTGTTCAGCCATCTCCAGGGACACCATGGCTCCACCACATGGAATGGTGACTTAGGGAGACAAAGGCTGTCACACCATCATCCTCCCTTTCCCCCTTCTTCTCCCAGCTTTATATGCTGAACATGATGTGATGTGGTCTGGAATGTCCCTCTGGTCAGTTGGGGTCACCTGTCCTCACTGTGTCTCCTCCCAGGCACTCCCAACCCCCTCTCCAGAGTGGCCATACAGCAGCAGAAAGGGCTTTGGCTCAGTGAAAGCCCTGCTCAGCAAAAACAAAACATCTCTGTTATCAACCCTGTGTTCAGAACAAACCCAAACACAGCCCCCTACCAGCCGCTGTGCAGAAAATTAACTCTACCCCAGCCAAAACCAGTGCAGTCTGTGAAGGAAGATGTGATTTTTAAATAGTATCTCTCCATGAGGGTCATTCATAGAGATTGCAGTTAATTGATATTTTGCTGGAGTTACTCTTGGTAGTTCCATTCACTGAAGTCTGTTACAGCAACATAGTTCAGTTTCTGAGACAGCCCTATACCAATGCAAAATAGAACATATTTCAGTGTCATATTTCATTTTTGGGCCATTTCACCATTATTGGTAATATTATATATAATAGTATAACATATCATGTTAATTATTATAGTATTCCTTTTCACATGTATGTAATTTGGAAGTCTTTTCATGAGGCAGTATAAATATAAAAAAGTACAATAGCCCCTTTTCCACAGCACTTGAAGTTTGCTGTTAATGAATCAATCTACATTAGATATATTAATTACAGGGTATCTCTGCATTTGTAATTTCTGCTGTCAAGAAAAAGCATTTTTAAAGGGAGGGAAATACCTTCTAGTAAGATGTATTTTCACAGATTTTAGCTTCTAATCTGATGGGATTGTTGACAATCCTCTGATTGATTTCTTAAGTCAACTGAGAATTCAGGGTTTCATCACAAATAAAAAATTGTAAAGTCAACATAATTAGTGATGTCCTGCTACTGTCTGCAAATGTCTTTGCACTTCCAGTACTTTTTTCATTTCTAAATACAGCTACAGAGGAAAACAATATAGTAATAGTAGTGGGTTCTAATTTTATCAGTCATGATACTTCTTGTTGATTTTGTTGGAAAGAAAATTAAGTAGGCTTTAGCACTGAGCTGCTAAAGCTCAGATATTTACAGGAGGCAAAATGAACATCTGTGAAATCTCTATTTCCAGAGCAGCAGTTGCCCAAAAAGTGTAGGCACTTATATGCAAATCCTGAGCTCTCTCAGGAAAATGTTCAGGAATTTGAAGTGTGGCATGGGGAAAATACTGGAATGCTGCTCCTGCTCCCTTAATAATTGTATATAGATACTGTGTCTGAGCTGTCTAAATTGCTTTGTCCAAGCAGGGGCTGGTATTCAGTTTTGTTGGTTTACACCACATACATAAAATTCTTAATTGCCTAGAGAGAGCAATTGTGTGACTAGTAGAGTAATCCAAAGCCATAATTTCAAGGCAAAATTATGATGTCTTTAGTGCCATGTATTCTATAGTCTTAATGCCACACTATTTCTGATGACCATCTTACCTAGCTAGTACCTGCATGTTTACAAAAGGCTGAATGCACTTTGGACTGCTCAGAGACACAATCACAAGCCAGGGCTGGAAGCTCTTTCAAGATGACAGCACTGTAGCTACTCAAGGATGTAGCCTAAGGCAGGATACCTCTACATTGTAATTCTTGTAGTATATATGTTTAGACATTAAAAAGTTTGGCCTTGCTGTACAGAAGTGATCCAAAGCTTCTGAACAGTAGTGAATCATCTTATTCTGCCATTACACCCTTAATTTTCACTGCAGTGTTTACCCCAGCATTCCCACCCAGCTCTGGAATGGCTGTAAATTGGTTATTCAAGTTGTAAGAAAAGGATCTAGAGCAGTGAGACAAAATAGACTCTCCAGTGAATCACAGCCAAGGTCTAGCAATCCTGCTCCTCCTAGTCAAAATTCCACTATTGTACTATCCCACTATTGCAGCAAGCAAATTGTAGATTTCAAAGAGTAGTTTTGACTCATTAAATTCCTTTAGTCCCACCCACAGCTCTATTTTCTGAGAGAAAAGATGCTTCTACAGTGTAGTTCATAAAAATCAGATAATCCTACCAAATGTTGGATTGTGCAAGAAGGAACAGGTTGTCTCCAACTGTCTGAAGATGGAGGTGAGGTTGGCCAAAGCAGGTAGCTGCATTTCAGTCAATAAAGAAGAATTGGAGCTGGATTGTGTTAAAGTTGTGTATTGTGAGTCTACCCAGGGAGTGACCACCTGCTCCTCCCTACCCACAGATCAGCTACTCTTTGTAGAGCCACAGACATATGTAAGAAAGTCATTCAATGACAATTACAGTAAATTAGCAGAGACTGACCAATAAGTAATTTCCTTCAGCTTGCTGCATTGTGGCATCAAGTTTTAAACCATGGTTGACCCCAGTTTCCAGCTCTAAGAATGGTGAATCAGACCTGATTTAAGTTATGTTGCCAAGATCTCCTTAATGCAACTTCTAAAATGTAAATAAAGTTGCAGGAGTTGCACGGCAAGTGAGCTTTGTTATGATAGTGTCTTTTGGAAAGTGTCATGGAGTCTCCTCTGGAGATACTCAGAACCTCCCTGGATGTGATCCTGTGCAACCTGCTCTAAGTGAACCTGCTTTAGCAGGGGGCTGTGACTAGATGGTCCCTTCCAACCTCAACAATTCTGTGATTCTGCATTTCTCTGGGAAGGACGCTGAGAACCCTGGGTTTGTTTTTTTTAACTGATGAAGGCACCTAAATCAGAAACACTGTCTTCTTAATTTAGCAGTTGCCCTTAAAAGCCAAGTAAGAAGACCCACTGAGGAACTACATCATTGGTTACTCTTGCAGGTTCTGGAGATGCTGAACAGGCACCACATGCTCCATGTGGGTTATGCTTGTTCAGTGCAGATTTGGTTCTGCTCTTTGTTGTTGGGGTTTTTTTAACTGCCAACTAATCTTGAGGAAACTTGTGATCAGCATTTCCTTGATGATAAATGAAGGAAGTAAACAATTCTAAGAGCTCCTTGTCTGCTATTCTGAAGTATAGGGCCACTCAGATTGATAGCATCCACAAAGCAGCAGACTCATTTGCACTTTCCTACTCCCCAGCTGCTGTGTTTGGTATCATAAGATAGAGGGTCAGGATGGAATACCAAAATTATTCATTCTTTGATGAATGAGACTTTGATGAATAGGAGACAGGCTTTTGTTCACCTGTTTTCTAAATAGAATGTGAGGCATTACAAGGATCTTTCAATAGCATGGTATAGGGGATCTCTTCTATACCTGCATTAGAAAATCCTGCAGGTAAATGACAGCTCATTGTTTCCCTTTCCTAGAACAGAAAATTGGCATGGAATGGTGAGAGCTTGTAGTCAAAAGAAAGGCCTCTAAAGTCACAAACTTGTCATAAGCATTTGTCCATAGCACATGCTTTGTGTCCACGTGTCTGGCTCATGGACAGCCTGCAGACCACCTACATTCATTAATGCAATGCCCTAATGTATCTTTTTGGCCATTCTCAACAGGCAGGTAGTAGCCTTCTTAGAAGGTCGCTCTCCCCAAACATTACAAGGATTTTCTGTGGTCTAATCTGGTATGTTCTGGACATTCAAAATAATACAAAATATAACAACTGTACTACATATATATTTTGTAGTGTTCATGAATCTGTTTGGATTCACAGCCCCCTGAAATTATGAAAAAAGAAGTCTCTCTGATAAAGATACTCCTTTCTGATAATAACAGTTTAATTAAGCATTGTTCTTCACCAAAATCAGTGGGCCAGAAAATTACATATAAGTTAAATTCTAAATCACTGTTAATACCAATTAAAATTAGATTACTGCCTGCCACTTGCATTCTTTGTTACACATCTGATAACAGAAAAGATGGTTATGAAATACTGGTATGATGGTAGAGGCCTCTGTCTTTGGCCTTGCTGCCCATCTTTTATTAACTGAAGTACAAAACTCGGCAGGTGGAGTTGGGCTTCTGACCCTTTTGAGAAGGGCATCTCCCTTTGACAGAAGAAACTGTTTCAAACCACAAGTCAAGACCCAGGATTAACAGGTGTGAAAAGCAGCTGCCTGCAGACCACAGCCAGCACGAGAAAGGTTAAGGCAAGATTCAGACAAGCAGAAATTAACAGCAATGTGGTTATGTGGCTGTTATTTCCTTTACTGGTGACCACACCTAAATCTAATTGTCGTGTATAGAAAACTGAAGGAATTAGTCATTAGGTTATTTTGGAAAACTTTAAAAAATCCAAAACCCACAAACAAAAAAATAAAAACAATGACCAAAACCAAACCAAACCAAACCAAACAATCCCAACCAGACCAAAAACCCACTGGGAAAAGCTATTGCTTTCAACTTCTACATTTAACATGTAAATTATTTTAATGTAATTTTTTATTTACTCCTGAACACTGGAGTACTTTGTTTAACACAGGCATCTTTATACAAAGGGCATGAAATAGCAGGTGACAGGTGGATAAATGTCTAAATTATGCTGTATGATGATATGCATTTGGACACTGTATAGTGTGTCTAAACCATTTTTTTTGCCCAGAATGTTAAGAGTCTAGTAGACAGAAACTTTAATGGCAATTGGTACTTATAAGAGTTAGAATAATGCAGGCAATAAATAATAAGAATGATCCTGTTCAAGCCAAAGGAATACTTAGCCTGACTAATTCTAGGTGGGGAAAAAAGTTTCTACCATTTTTATAATTTTGTTCTTCATATGTATGTCCTGAGCTATCAATCAGCTTTCTTTAACTGAAGCCAGCTGGCAGGTGACACTGCAGTTTATCAACCACCAGTAAATAAAATGTTATGCTCCAGAAAAATTCAATTCCCAAATCCCACCCCTGAAAATCAATAAAGCTTCTCCTCCAGCTAAAGCATTTCTTATGAACATTCTTTTTTTCAAATACAGGACTATTTTGTCACGTTTCTTAAAAATACAAAGGGTTACTTAGTAATCCCATGCTCCTCTTCGGAGAACCTTGTGCACATCTCTGAGGAAATACCTATTCAGACCCTGTTGCTCCAACCCACCTCTGAGATGAACCACCACACTTTTAAGATTAATCTGGATGGAATATAACCAAAGTCTTACAAAAATAAAAAAAATCCATATGGAATTCTAACTAATTGATTTGTTCAACAGCTCATATTCACTAACACGTTTTAGCTCAAAAAATTTTAAGTAATATCAGAAGGAAAAAGTGTATTTTGTTCATGATTATGCTAATAAAAACATGCTTGAATTGGGGCATGGGGTTTGTTTGGGTTTTTTTAAACTGAGATGCTTACATGCTCATAGATTTCTAGATGGGAATAATACTAGTACTGCTAGCACTTTAAAAGGTTATGGGGCATATTTATAACAGGAAAGAATTATCATCTCCCTGTCTTGAGGATAAGTCATATGGATAAATGTACTTGATCAAAAAAGAGAAATAAACTATCTCCAAGCAAAGATGAAATTCAAAGAAACCATTATCACATAAGACCCAGAAGTAATCTTAGATTAAAAATGAGCCAATTCACTAAATTTAAAAAAATTGGAATTATATTAATGTTATTTGTGACAGTTACATTTTCCTGGTTTACAGCAGAACATCGAGAAGGGTATGATATACTGATAAATTTGGTAGCATCTTACTCAATAACTAGAAATATATTGAAGCTTACATTTCTAAGATGCACTTACAAGGAGATAACTGCTAAAAATTCTTCCCAGTGTGTGGAACAGGCTATTTCAGGTTTTTCTAAGGGGAAATTTTGGGCTATTTTCTAAGGGGAAATACAGAAATGTAAGAACCTGAAAGTCAAGATAACCATTTTCCTAGTCGGTTTTGGTAGTCTGGCAGTAGGATTTATTTTTCTCTCCTGAGTAAGGTTTTAGAGTTACTGGGAATAAAGTGCAGCATTTTTTGTGGTCCCACTCAGAAAACCATCTTCAATGGCTGAGATAATCCAGCAGTGGCCCTTTTTTTCCACTCAAGCAGAAGTTGTGTGGTTTTGCCTTGCTCATAGGGTGCAGCAAGACTCCCTGCAGCCTTTGTCTGAGTGACCTGCCTGGCACAGCAGCAAAGACTCCTGTCCTCATACACACCTGCCAATCACCAGGCTGTCTGCTGAATACATCAGCAAATAGATTTTCATTTCAAAGCCACATTTGTCACTGAAAGTCTTTGAATTTTATTTGTGGCACCTAATTGTTGGGACAAATGAACTTGCTGTTGGGAGCAAATAATGTTCTAGCACCTCTGGAAACAACACCATGTAACACTGGTGTGTTTCGGTACATTCAACACACCAGGCTGAAGCTGTCTGGTTCTAGGTAGCTTCCAAGAATAAGGATTCCTTAGTTCTTTAGCCTTCTAAAAAATTATTTGCCTACATTAGAAAAAGGAAAAGCTACCAGGAAAACAGATAGTTTTCTAGTTTGAAAGCCTATGGAAAAAGTGAAACTAGTTTGTTTTGCCTTGTCATCTGGATGATGAAATAAAGCATGTAATGCCTTTAAGAAAAATAATCACACTTCATTCTTCCCCAAATAGTAATATTAATGCACAGAAATAATGAAAGCTGTATTGCACATGCTCTCTCCTGATACTACATTTGCTTTATTCTAATTTCCATGTAAAAGGAATTACTTGTAGGTTAACAATAAGCAGAAAAATCAGGACCCTTCCACCATTAGATAATCTAATGCCAAAAGCATTGCCACAACAACCTTCCTGACATTATTTATGTAGGGAAGAGTCAACATCTATTATGTCGTTTTCTGCATCGGCCCCCCCCCCAGGTGTGCTGAGGTTTAGTGTCAGAGACACGGAGGCCAGTGTTCAGCTACATTCTAGCAGTGAGATGAGAAAGTCCTGACCAAAGCCAGCCCAGGGAAAAAAGGGGTGATTTGTAATAAATATGAGATAAATGGTATTGACAATCTGACAGGGCAAATCCTTGTTTGCAGTGAGAATGACTTGCAGTTAGCAGATAAGGTCAGACAGAGAATGTTTCCTATCTAAGCCATCATCAGCTACAAAAAAAGTTACTACTTTCCCCCTGGCCAATTGGTCTTGTCATTCACACCTGTCTTCACAGCTGATTTTTTTTCCTGATTTTTTCCTGATACAAACCTGACTTTTTTATTCTTGAAGCCTGTATGATAATTATACACCTGTGCGTCCTGGGCAACGAAGGTAAAAGGAGGAAATACAGACTTCCAGTCTCTAAACAAACATTTAAATACCTAAACAAAGCAACCAGATCCTTAGTTTACAAATAAGGTATTCTGGTAAGTAAAATACCTTATGCTTGACTGTATTCACAGACATTTTGCCAAGGAAGGTTCTACATTAAGATCTAGAAGACTTATATAAATAAATCACCCTCCAGTATTTATTCTTGGTTTACTTTTATGCTCTTCCAGAATCATCCCATCTGTGGTCCACATCTACACGTACACGAATTTACTACAGGTCACTGATCCCAGGTGAAAGTCAAGCTGTGTTACATTGAGTAGGGAAGACAGCCCTTGTGCACGCCCCAAGGATATTCCTCTCACAGAAGGCATGGAAGAAACTCATGGATTTCTTGGCATTAATTTCTAAAAAAAGAAATGAAACTTTGATGCTCCTTTTCAGCTTTGAATTGTCTAGCTAAAGCAGCGTGGTGCTGCTTGAACCCTCTCCAGTATCACTTGAGATGATCCACTCCAGATCTGCAGTGAAATGCCATAACCTCTTTGGGTATTAGTTACATAAAAATGGCACTGCTTTTACTCTGCTCTTACCAAACCTAACACCTGATTCATGTGAAGGAAACATTTTGATACCTTTTAATTCAAATGATATTCTGAAGAGGGAAGCATGGCAGGACTTTAATTCAGTCTACCTTTTTTCCTTCCTGAAAGCATCAATGAGGATGCAGAGAATGCAGGGAGATAGTGAAAGTTCTCACTGTATCTTTAATCTACTGTAAGAATCCTTTTCTCATTAATAATACATGTGAAAGAATCAACTTCAATGGATTGATTGGTTTCAGGTGCTCTAACTATATGCCTCAAATGATAACAATGAAAGCAGAGTTTTTAGAGATAGGAGTAAGAAAAGACTGTATTTCATATGTACTTAGAGAAATAACTTCATATCCATTCATTTTATGGCACTAACCTAACCACACATTTTTAGTACATATTCAGTTTTTGCACTAATGTAGGATTTTGTCAAAGCATCCCTGTTGTGCCTTTGTCAAGCAGAATTTTAATAAAATGCCTGAGTAAAGAGTAGAAGACACCAAGGAAGAAATCAAGTCATACAAAAAAAAATTGCACATCATATTGTAACAAGTATATATCCTATTGCACCATGAAACAAAAGGAAATCTCAGTGATTTTCCAGTGCAGCCACTTGGCACTCAACTCTCATCTGTGTCACTTCCTATAACAGTGAATTCAAATAAATTAATCTTCAGTTTTCATTGTTTGTTGTGCTCTCTCTCCTTCTACTTGTTTATTGTTATTGACTTTTGTAAGCCTCTGATGAGTTTTGGTGAAAAAGACAATGTATGTTCAGCCTTGTAAGCTTTTCAAATAGGGAATAGATTACTAGAAAGAATGGGAAAATTATCAAATATAAACTGACATAGCTGGAAATTAGTTCATTCTGAGTTATGTCCTATTATCAATTGAATTTTGCACAATGCAGATCAAAACACATGGAAATAAAAGTACAAAAGGAAAATTAATTTCTTTTCAACTTCTCTTTAGTAAGTATTTTATTCCAAGTGGAGAACCAGAGCATCTTCCCTTCATAAGTATAAACAGAAAGCAATAAAAAATGAGTTTCAGATTAAATGAGGATCCAGGTAAATGAAGATGACACCAGAAGGATGTAGGGTAGGAGTGCACAGGAGGGTGACAGCTCCAGGAAATGTGTGTGTCTGTGTGTGTACATGCATGTACTCTGAAGGGAGGAGAACCAGGAGAGGATGGCCAAAGGGCATTAAAAGACTGAAGAAAAATGAGTGTCTAGAGAATAGAATTAAGACTAACTCAGCAAGGAGACTAAGAAATAAACTTGGAGGTGTTGGGGTGTGTTTCCTAAGCAGATTGCTGATACTCCACAGGCAAGAGTTCTGCAACTGTGGTGAGAAGAGGGGAGAGAGACCAAGGAGGAAATAAAAAAGTGAGCAGGTAGCCTGTAAAAGTGGGTTATTTTTGAAAAGGACAAAAGTCAAGGTTTGCAAGCTGAGTCAGCATTATCACTTATTTAAATATACACTCCTCAAGATCCCAGAAACCTGGCATTAAGCTTTTAGTTTTTGTGTTGTATCAATATATCAATAAATCAAATTCCTAAATGTCTGGTTCACAATCAGCATTTCAGCTGAGCCAAAGTGAGTCCTGCAGGCATGTAAGCAATATGGTTGACTTTCACAATACAAATGTTTTATACTTGCATGCTCACGTTAATCACTGTTTATGGTCCTAACACCATTCACGGTAGATGGGTGCTTCTGGATAGTAGCTTTGTTAGCTAGAACTGATGCAAACTTTGACAATCTATTCTGTCCTTTTTATGTTTTTTTTCTTTAGTAACGATATAGTAATATCTGCTAAGGATGGCATTTATAGCATATTTGTCACAGAAATAATTTGAAATGGCTACGCAACTCTTTCAGTGGCTTTCTCTGCACCACAACATAAAAACACAATTTAGTATTTTGTTGGGCAGAATAAATAAGTGCAGTTCAATAATTCAGAAGTTGAGCACAGGCTGAGGTAGGACATTGTACATGTGCACTGCTAGAGAGAGCAGTGGGGCCCCAGAGCATCCCTTGTGTGCACCATGGACCTCTGAGTCATCACCAGCCCCGGCTGCCTCGTGCTACCACTGCTGTACCACTGCCAAATACGAGTAGGTTCTGTGCTGGCTGCATTTGTGCCTTTCCCTTCTCGTTCCAGGGCTGGACTATTTGCATCAGTGCTCTATGAAACTCATAAGAAATCACTGAGGTGTACAGAATATAAAGACCTCACAACAGTGTATTAAAACAAATGACTGTATCATTAAATCCTCATCTGAGATTCTGAAGACATAGAACCCATGCTTTCTAGGCATCAGGACTTTAAGAGTTAAATTTATATAATCTGACAATATGCAGCATTTGTAGAGTTGCAGCTGGCTTTTTGTAGGTATTCTCCAAATAAAAACTGTTTTATGTGCTGAGAATTCTGAGATGGAGCTGTTGAGAGTAATTAGGGAAATACAACCTTCCCCAGGAGTGATATGCTTTTGCAAACAAATTTTGGATCCATTTTGTTATGAAGATAACGTACTGTTTAAAGAGAACTGTGCAGTTTCTCATGCTTGCATAATTATACCTTTATTTTGCCAGCTCACTGTGGAAAGCATCATAAGAAAATGTTATAAGGGTGATGGAAATCTTTTTATCCAGAAAAATCTGTGGTAGTCTTCTGCTATTGTTTTAAAATATCTCTCAAGATGTATAGAAAAATGCTCTTGTAACTTGTATTTTTTATTTTATTACAGTCAGTATAATGCTTCTTTCATATTAACATACAGCTGGTACCTTAAGTGAACACTGAGGTCATGAAAGAAGGAACCACAACCATGGCAGACTTGAGTATCCTAGTCATAGTGTTTTCCTCTCTTATTTACTGAGTTATCTTTGGTTCAAATGCGATGTGCAGGGTTTTAAACATACTTTTTCTAAACTTGGAGTTCAGACGAATTTCCAAAGGTTTCCTGGTCACAATGTGTCTTTTTGAAATGAAAGCAGCAAAATTGCCTACTCATTGTAAGGCTATGAAAGACACAGAGATGGATGAATTTGGATCAGTGACACAGTTTTTTATGTTATTATATTAGTGATAAAGCAGAGGAGGAAAATCACAACGACTCAGTGCCAACGTATGACCAAATTATGCAGACACATTCTAAACTAATTAATTAAGAAAATGGATACATATTAAAGGAGATTTTAGAAGTTCATCTTCCAAAGACTTTAACAAGTTCACTCCCATGAACAATCTTGAGGCAACCTACTCCGAATTACACTCCTTACTGAGGACTATTAAAATAATGAAAAAAGACTCCCTTTGACCTGGATGATTGATCAATTAAGTCTTTCTCTGCCTAATGGCAGATCACTCGCCTAGCAATGCTGACCTTTTTATGAGTCTCACGCTGGGATCAGCACAGGCTGGCCAGCAGGGAGAAACCCAACAGAAGAAAAAAATAATTGGAACGGGATTCAAAGCAAAGTGCTTCCCCACCCCAGTAACTGATGTTATTTAGAGTTTTTTAGAAGGGGATCTGATCAATCAGGTTTGGTAACAACACTTTGCTGTAACTCTTTTATGCTTTTGTGATGTAAATAGATCATGTAATTCACAGATCATAGGAAATGCTACATGATACAGCAGACTGCTGAAGAGTGACCAGTCACTCCTGAGCCCTTTCTAGATCAGTGTTTTGACAGTGGAACAGCCTTGTTGAGTCTCTTAACACCTTAAACCTTATGGTTTAAATAATGGACGGCAATCAAGTCTGATTGAGAACACAAATTCCCATAGGAAACAGCATATAGTACCTAATAGAATAAGATACCCATTCAGTGAAGTAAAGGTCAAGTACCACTGAGAAAAGAGAAAAACCTACAGCACATGGCACTTATATTAGGCTTAAATTATAAAGCAAACCTTTTGTCAAAAGTTTATTCTAGTATTCCCAAAAAATAACTTAATAGTACTAAGGGCTGAGATAATTTCATTTATATTTTTAGAAATCAAAATATTTATCATACTGAACTCACTTGAAGTAAACAAATTGGCCTAAAGATAGTTATTTAAAGATAGATAATATTTTATCTCTGCTGGTAGTATCAGTATATGTGAAAAAGAAAAACAGTTCTGTCATGGACAAGAATGATGGTTAAGAAATGGAAAACATCACTTCTGGCAGGTTCAATGTTCACTTTTGACACCTGGCTGGTACAATATTGAGCACTTATATTTATGCCATATGACAGTCTGAAAAATATAGCATTATGCTTGCATACACAGAATCCCTTTCTGAATTTCTTCAGAGCTGACTTGTACAATATTTTAATTTTTTACTAAAGGATTTATTTCAGAAAGTTTAATAAATGCTTGGTTATACATGGATAATCATTCATTCGTCATGCCTGTAAAAATTGTATGAAGTCTCCCTAGAAGCCTTTTGGGTTTGTTGCAAGACTAGGTTGTTTTGGTTTTCCATTGTGTTTGCTGGGTCATTTAAACTATAAATAGAAAGCTGTTTTGCTTGTATATTGTTTGTAGCAAAGGCTGACAATCTACTAAAGTTTTTTGGCACTGAAACTTAGAAGTCTACTGTTAGCAAGAAAACACTCTGGTACTGAAAGAACAGTAGAAATCTACATTTTTCAAATGGCAGTCAATAGATGAAACAGGTAGACTCCTACAACCCTACATTTATTCATTTCTCTATATTGCAGTTGCCTTTAAAATGCTAGAATTGTACAAAATTGTTCATACAGCCCCTACTTGAAACAAGCTTCCTTGTTCACTACTTCCTTTCTTACTCCCTATGTAAACACTCAATTTGCAGAAGTTCCAGAACTGTGGTTTTGCCTGTTCCACAGCCTGTGTCCAGACGTTTTGTTTTACTAGCTGTAGTGAAAATTAACGTACGTGTGTTTGTCCATAGGTTAGCAAACCTTTACCAAAATAAAGTATTCAAAGATGACACACCCCCCATTATTGGGAAGTGAAGAATGTTATGTAATATTTCAAAACTGGTTGGCTTTAATGCAACAGTGAAATATCTTGACACTAAGAACCATACAATATTTGTATCTCCATTTAAACTTAATTCTCTTTCGGGTTGCTGAGCACTGAAAAATCAAAGCTAGTTTGTTTTCATATTATTCTGTGTACCTATCTTATGGGACTGACTGTAGGATATGGGGGAAAAAAAATGTTTCAAGAAGAAATCTCATTGGAATTAAAGTAGTTTGAGTAATGGCCAAGATTTTCAAAGAGACCTACAGTTCTCTGATTTCTCCCGCTTGAGAAAGGCAGAATTGATATGCTCCAGAAGCATTAATTAACTAGTCTAATTAAGGTGTTATAAAAATTTACAAATAAATTACTCTCTCTTTTCTTTTGTATGAAGCAATCTTTCTTATACTCTGTTATGCCCACTTGTTAAAAGACCTCACATACAGTGTAGAAGGATTTTAGGACCTGGGCACAGATTGAAGTGCAAGACAGGCAGAAAATCTGCAGTCACCTTGCATTATTGGCACTGGCCTCTTTTTGGTGCAGTACAGCACATGCAGCAACCTCGGGGCAAGGAATTGCTCCGCTGGCAATCCAGAAGGGCAAGTTCTGAGAAGAGTTAGAGGGGACCTTTGGCTCCTTCTAGTTTTAAATGAACAGTCAGTTTAGCTGAACCATGCACTGACTCCATTGGTTGGAATTTTTTCCAACAGAAAAGTTTGAGAACTCTTTATGAGGTACAGGAGAGCCATACCCAATAAAGTGTTCTACTGCCTGCACAAAATTTGTAGCAATAAAGATGGGATATGTATATGGTCCACATTTAAGATTATTAAAAAGTGTTGTGAAATCCCTCTCTTATCCATTCTGTATTTCAGATTACTCTTCAGAAAGTAGAGGGAGAGAATTAGAAGGAAAAAAAAGACAAAAAAAGAGACAACTAAATTAGCTGTTTCACAAAGATTACTAAAATGTTGTAATTGCATATAATTATCTGTAACTAGATAGAAAAATATGTGCCATTGGAGATGTAACAAGAAGTTACTTCAGACAGCTGTTCTTTTCTGTCAGAACAGACTGTGCTCAATTACGTAAAATCAGAATAATACAAAAGCATATTTTTATATTTTTTTTATTTTAAGGCTATAAATTAGCTTTTGCAATTTATTGAGACAGTTTCTACATGGCTACACAGTACTGATCCTTGTGGGACAAAGTGTTTTGAAGAAACTTATAAGAACTGGATTTATTTTTTGTAATTCGCTGCTAATTCTGTCCAATCACATCTCAAGGATGTGGTGCACAGGACCACTGCTATTTGCTGTCGTGGTCCAGTCAAGATCTAGCTGTTGAGCCATAGCTGAGGAAGAAGGCAGAGCATCTGTGGTGAGACAATGGCTTAGCAGCCTATTAGCAATTTCTGTCGATGTTCCAAGGGAATTTGTCAGAGGGTTCATGTCTAGTTTCATTTCCTTCTCAGCTTTACATAATGTCTCTGACCTAAAGAGACCAATGAAACCTGTGAGTCTGGTCTTGACAAGGCGGACCAGGACAGCCTGCAGGCATTTTGAACCAGTATGATTCAGTCTCCACAAACACTGAGCTTACTTTTGAGAGAGTGTGAGAAATCTGGTTTGTTCTATAAAACCCATTGTCTCAACCTTGCTCCGTATAAAATTAGGATGAGTTTTTCTTCCAGTGGCTTGGCATAGTGACTTTTGGACATTGCATTGTACAGGAGCCTGGCATTTTTCTTTTAAAACAACTTTACAGTGAAATCCTAGCTCATTAATGTGAGTTTCCACATTGATTTCTGTAGCACCTGGACATCTAATACTATGAAAAACTTTTATAGACTAGAATAGCTACATGTTAATTACCACTGTTCACTAATACCTACAAATTTATAAAAATAGAACATGTAATTTATATAATTTAATATATTTTATGGCCTTTTCTGAAGAGGAAAGCATGAATAAATAGATAAAAAGCTGAATTCAAATTAGTGCACAAGACAAGAAGTACCTGTTTGTCATTGACACTAAAGTTATAAGATTATTTTTAAAAAACAAGCTGGAAGAATAAGGAACAAAATCATCAGATCTTTAACACAGGAAGAATGAGTGACTGTGAAAAGAGGAAAAACTGAATATGAATCTAAACTAGGCATATGGAATGTGATAGAGTTTTTTAATACGTGGGACATATTTTTTTCCATAATGCCCATGCGGAGCTTTCAGTAACCTACAGTCAATGCCCATTTAAAGATCAAACATGTTGTCTCTCAAAATAAACAAACCAAAACATAGAGACTGCAAGTCTGTCTAAGAAACACAGGTGTGAAGATGATGTAGCCAAGTATTTTCATATGTAAAACGAATACCAGGTCTTTTTAATGCAGGTGAAGATGTTTTTTAAAAGCTAAAACATGAGTATTCACTAGGAACTTAAATGTATAAACAAATCATAAGGCATTTCAGAGTTTCATATCAGTCATAAAAAATAAATGCTCCTGTAAAGCCCATGTCAATCTAAAGAAAGAAAAATAGTAGAGAGCATTTGTCTAAAGTGCTTCTCAGTGGCACAGAGAGACAATAAGTAGTACAGTACAATTTTCAAAGACAAACCTATTTTTCAAAGGAAGTCTGTATCATTAAATTATCTTTTATGGAAACTTTTTGGGGAAAATTCTTTATTGTGCACTAATGATCTCATTTTGGAACTGGCAGGAATTGCGCATTCAAGTTTGCTAAACATTGTACAATATAATAATATTTATAGTGCTTCCAGTAAGGGTAAATAAAAACTTCTGAAGCATTAAAATCAAGTCAACACTCCATTATCTGTAATGGATAAAAAGAACTAGATTGGAAGAAGCTCCTTCCCAGACTGAGCAAGAATTCACCTCCACTGCTGCAGCTTGGTGTGCCACCTGTGACTGTCTCTCCCAGGACTGCTCCATCTGCACACTGTGCAAACACATGGAGCCGGTCCAGGCGCTGCAGCTGGGTCTGCCTGACCTAGGGACACTCTGGAAACACAGGTGTGGCAGGGCATGGCAGGAAAGCCAAAACCGGCTTCGGTTCAGCAACCACCACACAAGTTGTGTCCTGTTTAGCTTGTCCAGAAGGCACATTCTGGCAGGATTCCAAAGCTGCTATCACCTTGCTGGACCTGAGCTGGCCTGGTCTATATCAATTTTTTTCTCTGCTTTTGGTACCCAAAATGAGGCTGAACACAATGCACGCACAATTCTTATTTACATAGGTTTTCAGCAAGTGACTTCAGGAGTCTGAAGTAAATTGTCTGAAGTAAGCATTTAGTTCCTCTGAAAGGAGTAGCTTACTCATTCAACACTGAAATAAGCTTCAGAATATGCAAAAAAGAAAAAAGCCTCATTCTGCAAAAAGAAAAAAGTCCTGTTCTACATAAGCAGAAAGGGGAATTATCCCAGGAAGTAACACCTGACAGTAACTACGAGGAAACTGTTGCATGTTGGAATAGCTGGAATCTTGTATCAAGAAAAGTTTAACTCGTTTGTACCAACATGTTAGTCTTAGGTGACAAGCAGAACAGGCCTAGGAGGTAGGGCATAATACTTTTTTCCACCTGCTTTCAATGCAGCATGTGAAATAGAAGACATTACAAAACCTAAACATGCAGATAGCACCAAAAATTCATAAGTCAACTTCATTCAATTGTTGGTCGTTGCAGTCAACAGGCACACATAGATAACAGTCCTTGTCTTTGGGGAGGAAAAATTGTACTTGGTGACATCCTTGTTAGATGAATGTAAATGGTCTACATTACTGTCCAGATTAGGCTAGGCTAGCACTGATGTCACCTAAGAATAAATTTCTTAAATGCACAAATACTAATTTTGCTGTACTTAAAAACATTAAGTAGCAATTTGCCTTGACTTCTGCTGGTATTTCTGATTATTGGTAGTCACTCAGAAACTCAGGCTGCCTTTGCAAAGCAGTTCCACCTTCTCTTGATGTGAGTAGTATATTTTGCAACCAACATCCTTACTTTGGATTTTTTCTTCTAACCTTTTTACTAGGTCACCATCTGTTAGAGCAGCTGCATATTTTGTGTGATGTAGATAGGCCATTGTTTTTGTGTTGAGGAGCAAGCAGCAGTGAGAACTCCATGTCCTGGCTGAGCAAAGGCCTTTGCTGAGCGTGGAGCCAGGGAGGAGTCCCAGCTCCTGAACTACTGCTAGTGCTCCTTGTAACCCTGGGGCACTTTTTGTGATTAGAAGCAACTGTAAACAATAATGAAATATTTACAAATTCATAATTTAAAAAGTGATGTTAAACACAGTGGGCATGCCAGAGTGCTTCCAGTTTTGGAAGTATTAAGATTAATCAAATATGATGTGTGACTCTGCAGTCCTTATTAACTAAAGACTATAGATATTTTCCCCTCAAATTTACCATGAGATTTGTCTTGAATCTCTTAGAAGAACAAATGCACAGAATGATATGGAAAAGTGAAAGAATTCAGTGGCTGATGCCAATACGCAGCTTTCAGGAAGGAGCACAGGTTTTACAATAACAGTAAAACAGGCATACTGAAGGAATTCTTAATTTTTAACAGATTATGGGAGAATAAATTGGTGCAAAGATTGCTGGGAAGGCAGCAGTTTTACTACTGATTCAGGATGTACTGGACATATTTTCCAGCAAGTACCCATAAGGAAGACAATAACTAATATATCCCTTGTGCACATAAGGTGATGGGAAGTAAATTGATTGCTGTTTCTTCGTTATATAAGATTATGGCTTTTTTGAGAAGATAGCAGTTTGAGGTTTGATGTACCATTGAAAACTACTTTTGCACAAGGAATAGCTTGTGATACAGTTGGAAGGATTTGCTTTCTTAAAATATCACAAAATTAAAACCAAGAAGCCACAAACCCCTCTCCCTCTCTTCTGTCCTTCTTGTAAGCAGACCTCACCAGCAGTTAACAGCCTTAATGACTTTCTCAATGGCCTGGATCAAGTAGACACAGTCACAGCTTTATATGCCAACCATAAATATGGAGAATGAGTTACCCTTATGCAGAAGTCTATCTCATCTCTTTTATATAGATAAACAATGTGTATATATTAAAAATCACGTATTTTCAATGATATATACAAAACCAAAAATATATACCATTATATACATTTCTATATTATATATTACTAAGAGTAAGTTAATTTCTAAGTATTTCAGGAAGCCAACTCGACTCTACAGCACCTCATGATATGCCAACCTGCTTTTAATAATAGAAAAAAAAATGTAGGCTACCATTTGTGTACAAATTAAGAGGACTTTGCTGCATCTGGAAGCATCCAAGTGACTGCTGTAAGAGCTCTTTGCCTGTGTGTCAAATGAAGACCATGCAGCAAGGGGACTTGCTCTGCTTCAGGCACCTATGGACACGTTCAATGCCAAGTCTGGACTTTCTTGCTAGCTGCATTTTTTTCACAGAAACTATCTGTTCACATGAATAATCGGTTTTCTTAGTGCTGTTCATTCTTCCTTTTAGTAAGATCATCAGAAGAAAGCCTCTTTTTGTTTTAGCTGCTTTTTCAAATCGTTTCAGTTTAGTTCATAACTCCACACAGGCTTATTTCATCTGCAGGATGACAAAAGCTTTCTTGATCACATGAATGTAATTTTCTGTTAATGAGAACTCTTGAGATTTCTAACATGAGCAGCAAATTTACAAAAATGGTTTCTTTTTTTTTAAGATTCATTTGATGGAATACTACTAAATTAGGTCAGGCATAAAGTGTTGAGGCTCATCTCTCTAGAAAGAACATAACTGCTACCATTCACTAATAAGAATGTATTCTAATAGCATTGAGGTTAAATCTCTAGGCACCCCTGTTTGCCTCTATTTATAACTCCTGCAGTATAGGTGAAACACTGACCACGTGTCTCAGATAAAACTAAGAGGAATCCTGTGACCAAACTACGCTGAATGTGATTTGAAGAAAAATTTCAACATGCATTCTTTAGTGTGAAGAGTAGGTCATATTAGACACAACACATATTCTAGTTTAATTACTGAAAATGGTCTTTTTGTGCTTTTGAGTAGTCAATGCTCCAGAAAGAGAGGGAAAAAGGTATTTTTTTCAAAATGTTATTTTTCTATCCCTGTTTTAATTTTCATTTAGAGTCCTGAGGAATTTATATGATGTATCTAGTCACAAGTTTTACTATTGCACACACCTTGCAAAAATTGTTTAACAAACTTTTTTCATAAAAGAAATAATAGATGTTCATCATTATTTGCCCATTATACTATGAAGATTTCAGTGCAAATGAATCGTGTATAGCAGGTTTATTATCATAATTGTTCATGTTAAAGACAAAAGTAATGCTTAAACCCCCTCCCAACCCTGATTTATAATATGTAACTGGTGTTAGATTGATTTTCCTTTGGTAAGATAATATTTAAAATAGGGATTACAAGATTTCATTGACCCGCTGGCATTTTCTTTGCTATCCACAGGGGTATTTCTTCTGCCTTCAAGTGTAACAAGTGATTTTAATTAGTATTTCATTAGTATTAACAGTTTATTCTTTATAAGATAATTGTAGGATGGCTCTTAGGATGACTGATAAGAATTCAGATGTAAAAGTGGTGCCATCAGAGCAAAGATGGTTTTGACTCCACTGCAGTTTGACTCTGAGCTATCAAATTGCTCCATGGAGAGGCAGAGATTACTAGAAAATAACGATTATTCTGCTGCAAGAAAATTATTTCCCATAATTTAAAAAGCAAAGAGAAATGCCCTCCTTAGGTAATTGTTTTTTCGTATAATTTTTTAACTCTGAGATTCATTTAGACTGTTATTTCAGGATGCAGAAAACTTGGTGATGGAGAAAGGCATATGAAAGAGAAAAAAGTAACAAAAGGCAAATGTCATGTACAACAAATCATTAGAATTAGTAAGAAAGAATGCTGAATTCCCTTATGCAGCTTATTCCTCTCAAATAAATGCTCTTCAATTTGATCTTGTGGTGCTGCACTACTGGGCTAGTACATCCTACCATTAGGAAATCCAGTGGTAACTCTTGATGGTTACTGAGTTACAGTGTCCTGCTCAAGAATATTTGGAGAATGTATGTCTGATATTTATTGCTTAAAGTCCTATGTACCAACTCCATATTTCTCAGAGCAAAAGCCTAATAAGCGGTACTGCATTTTGTAAAATCTAGTTGTAAACCCTGAAATTTAAGTGCTACAGATTCAGGTTGCTGTTCTTTAGGTCTGTCCTTGAACTCATCAAACAAAGAACATTCTCACAGGCATTGATACAAAACAGGAAGCCTCTTACTACAGCTTTCAACTCATTAAAGGTTTTCCCACTTGGCAGTATAAGGATAAAAGCTCTTATAAATGGATTGCAGGGGGAGATAGAAATACAAGGAGAAAATAGTTATATGGATTAATGAAGAGTAGATGGAATTAATCAATTTTAAAATAGTTGGCAAGCGGAATAAACTTATTTAGGTAAATATGCTCTCAAGAGAGCGGAGGACCAGAATACAATGCAGAATGTTTCTAGTAAAACAGCTATTTAAATAATATAAATAAGGAAATGCTAGAGAAATTTTAAGATTCAATATATTGTCAACATTCATGCTCATTTTAAGGTGTTAAAATAAATCAGTAATGGAATTCCTGAACATCCAGGAATTAGTTTTGTAAATGTATGAACACAGTCCTGTGAAATATCTGAAAAATGGGGACAAAGAGAAAAGGAAAGCAGCATCAATCTTTCTTCCTGAATCCTAAACCTGAACAATGTAATGCTCCCTGCCACTGTCCATACATTTGCACCAGCTGGTGGTATTGTTCAGACTTGTGCTATGATTCATACACACACAAAAACTGCGTATGAGAAAGAGATTGCTCCTTCTCTTGTAGTTTCCTACTGGGAAACTCGAGGCAAGATGATGTATGTAATCAGTTAACACCGACTTTTGTCAGGGACGTCAACTGAACAAATTGAAGACTTTTTTCTGTGCTGAATTAAACAGTGTTATTTCCACAAGTATCTCATACTTAGACAAAGGCAGAAAGTGCTGGCAACTATTACAAACTTTGAAAATGTGGTTTACAAGAAAGTTACCTAGAGTGCTTTGTTGGGAAGTTCTTCATATCTTTGTTCCTCAGTCTTCTGTGTTACTTATTCAATTACATTTCTACTAATTCTTCTTTACTAGTTATCATCTCCTAAGAGCCAAGTGAAAGTGTGGACTTCATATCAGTAGGAAAGAGCATTTGCTATTTTGGCTCCTTTATTTTATTTTAGTCTTCTTTTGCTTTGCTTTCATCCTTCAAGATCCTACCAGAAAATGCTTCAAGTCAACAACAGAAAAATAATATCCCTTATTTTAATAGTTTGGGTTGAATGATGGTTAAGTGATAGTTACACCATATAAAGATCTGAAGTGGTCTACAAGCTATTCTATAATGATTAAAGCAGAGCTGAAGTTCTGTCTTTATAAGCTGTAACAGGGTCCTGCACCTGGGGAAGAATAACCCCATGCACTGTACAGGCCGAGGGCTGGCCTGCTGGGAAGCAGCTCTGTGGAGAAGGACCTGGGGGTCCTGGTGGACAACAGGCTGTCCATGAGCCAGCAGTGCCCTGGGGGCCAAGAGGTCCATGGTGTCCTGGGGTGCATCGGGAAGAGCATTGGCAGCAGGTCTCCTCAGCCCTGGTGAGGCACATCTGCAGTGCTGTGTCCAGTTCTGGGCTCCTCAGGACAAGAGGGAACGGAGATTCTGGAGCGGGTCCAGCAGGCCTGTTCATCCTGGAGAAGACTGAGAGGGGACCTCATCAATGTCTATAAGTGAAGGCAGGGTGTCAGGAGGATGGATTGAGGCTCTGCTCAGTGCTGCCCAGCAAGACAAGAGGCAAGGGCAGAAGCTGGTGCACAGGAAGTTGCACCTGAACATGAGGAAGAACTTTCTGGTGAGGGTGAGTGTGCACTGGAACAGGTTGCCCAGAGAGGTTGTGGAGTCTCCCTCACTGGAGATACTTGAAGCCATCTGGACAAAATCCCAGTAACACGCTCTAGGGCACCCTGCTTGAGCGGGCAAGTTGGACTAGGTGACCTCCAGTGGTCCCTTCCAACCCTAACCCCCACTCCTCCCCAAAAACTAAGACATTTTTAAGAACTTAAAAATACTGTGCTCATATGCTGCAAAAAGAGGTCCAACCATGATCAACGTAATGTTATATTTGTGAATGAATAAATAATTCATTATTCAATTAAATAAGTAGTATGACTGAATATTCATGGATATTTTGTTACATGCAATTTAAGTAAATATAAATTAATCCTTGGGGTAATGTTACTAATATTGCTATGTTTTACAGTTTCTACATGAGAAGATAAATTTGTGAGAAAAAGAACAATGAGGATAAGTGGTGAAAAAGGCAATAAAAACCTCTGAGAGGACAAATGAACATTCTCATATCCTGATAAGAAGGAAAGATTTTAAATTTTTTTTGGCATTTATTTAAAAATTTCACAGTTGCCTGAAAATGAGGTTGTTAATAAATTCAAAATATGATAGTGACAATACCTTAAATCAACACACATAGAGCAGTATATGGGGAGCTCAGGTGCCTTGGAATTATTTGATTACTGAAGTAAGACAGAAGCTACATTATGCTCCTTTGACTCTTTAGAAACCTCCTTATATGAATAACTTCATCATCATTTTGAACAGAAAAAATGTGATTTTTTTTATCTTTCATCCTTTAATGCAATGTATGAATTAATAGAAGGATTATATAGGTACACAGTTTTTATGGTTTGTTCCTCAAGGTCCTTTCTTTGTTTATGTTCTTATTTTGACACTAATATTAACTTTATATACAGTGCTCAGTATTCCTTAGTTATTTCACAGCTAACATGTGTGAAAATTGCAGATCTCTCCTGGGTGACCCAAAGATGACAAGACACAGATTTAATATTCCAGCTTTTTTCAGACCAAAGCTTGAGCAGGTTTTAGAGTGAAATGAAATGTGGCACCCTCTGTGAACTGCATAAGAAGTGAGGAGGGGAGAGTAAAACCTCTTGCTTTCTTTAGTATCTCCTTTTTGTGACATATTTCTCCCTCTATAATGAGCATTTACATTTTGAGAAGCCAGAAGTCTAGTCATTTTCTATAAACACACACTGGTAGGGAGGTGTGAGCTCCTTTGACATCATTCTGATATTTGAATGACAGTGGTTGAAAGTTCACTGCTACTGTTTTGAATCGTTTAAGGTAAACTGAAGTCAAAGAGAAGGCAAACAAAAATGTTCAAAGAGGGGAAAACAGTGGGAAGGAAAATGAGGGGGTGCAATAGAGAACTCTCAAGTAAAGCACAGAAAATAGTGTCAAGAGAAAAATGGGGAGGTAACAAGCTGGTAATGATGACATTCCCAGTTCTCAATGAAATGTGGATACCGGCTATGTAGGTTATCCTTCTATTCCTATTTGTTCATATAGGTCACCTCCTATGCTGGGCTACATTTCCTGTCAGTAGGATAGAGAAATTTTTGCCTCCTGGGAAAGTAGAAAAGTTTTCTGCTAAAGAGAGTGTTTAAATAGTGTATTTAAAAAAAAAAACTTAACAAAAAAAACCCCTATATATATGTATGTGTAGATATCAATTTATGTGTAAGTATATAGAATCACAGAAACACGTAGGTTGAAAAGGATGTTTAAGGTCATTGACTCCATCCACTAACCTAACACTGCCACGTTCACCACTGAACCATGTCCATGAGTGCCACATCTACACTTCTTTTAAACACCTCCAAGGATGGTGACTCAACCACTGCCCTGGGCAGCCTGTTTCATTGCTTGATAATCTTTCTTGTGAAGAAATTTGTCCCAATATCCAACCTGAACCTCCCCTGGTGCAACATGAAGCCATTTCCTCTTGTCCTGTTGCTTGTTACTTGGGAGAAGAGACCAACCCCCACCTGGCCACAGCCTCTTTCATGTAGCTGCAGAGGGTGATAAGGTCCCTCCTGAACCTCCTCTCCTCCAGGCTAAACAGCCCCAGCTCCCTCAGCCACTTCTTGTAAGACTTGCGTATATATGAAATGTATTTCCTACAGATAGATGTGTGTACATATATATATATGTGTGTGTGTGTGTGTGTGTGTGTGTGTGTGTGTGTGTGCGTGTGTGTATATATGTGTGTGTGTATATATATTTCTCACTATAATTTTTATATTAAAAAATCCAGATATTCCTACTTGTATTGACTGATGCTCTTTTGTAATGCTGAGTTGTTGCCTGAGACTACTGCCCACTTCAGGGCTTATGTTTTAAGACAATACCTAGATAAAAAATCGGAGGTAGCAACTATGTGTATGTGTATGTGTATGTGTATGTGTATGTGTATGTGTATGTGTATGTATATGTAAAGCTGGCAGCTTTAGGGTTTTTTACAAGCTTGGAAGAGACCATGATTTCTGTAAGCTAAGAAAAGAACATAAATTCAAAAGAACTAGAACATGTTATTTTATTTTGTAACAAATAGTGGACCCCTATGGTGGGCAAATCACTTTTCTACATGCATTTCCAAGACTGTGTGTAGATCTGAGAGTTCCTAGTGGGTTGCCAGCATTGCCAGCTCCTGGTCATTGGAGTTATTTCTTCAGGTAAATTGTCAGGCAAAAGAAAAAAATTGTCTTACCCTTCTACGTCCTTTGTTTGGCACTAGGTGTAACAATTCTGTTTACCATGGATTTTATGACTCTACCTAATGATCAGCAAAACTGAGTTCTTGAACATCTGTAAGTCAGGCTGAGAGAAGTGGTCTTCCAAAGAACTGATCTCGCTTTAGCTGTTGGATGTGCACTCAACTGTTTTAATCTACACTAAAGTCTAAAGCGGCTAACTGGAAACAAAAAGAAACCCCCATCATGTCTCAAAGGATTTGAGTCCAACGAGTCACAATGCTCAATGGAGTGGTAGGCAAGTGTCAGGGCATTAGGGTGATTACATACTTTCCATATTTCAAAGGAGAGTGGATTTCTTTGCTTGAAAGAGAGACAAGACCTCTCAAGCTGAAAAAGGAGGTCTCAGTAAACACTAAGTTGGGAATTTCAGTTCTATGTCATTGAATTGATTGAAACACTGTCTTGTTTCAGCTTGGTTTAAATACACTATTACCCTAAAATGGCCCCAAAAGAAAGCAATCCTGTACTTCCAACAACTATGGAGGGTTTCATGTTCAAATCAGATGACTTAATGTTCAAGTGGGAGAGTAATGCTGGTTTTGTTCAGGTTTCCTGTAAAGTATGTGAACTGATCCATCGCTCAACTATCCTCTTAAATTATTTTACATGTTGAGAATAGCATTTCAATTATATTCTTCATTTACCTAGTTTAGTTAATCAAATATTAAAGTATTACTATGAGTGACGCTGCAACAATATGACAGCATTTAGCATCAAATAGCACTTCATTAAAAGCAAAGCAAGATTTAATTTTTCATACTCCTTCTGTGTCTCACACTAAGCAACAAAACACCAAAGAATCAGTAACAAGAGAAGGTATTGATTCAAGTCTCAAGTTTTTTTCTAGCATTTGGCAAATGCCACATCATTGGGTAATACCAGAAGAGGTAAAGCAAGTATAGTTTGTTCCTGTTTAGATGTGACACATTTCTAAAAATAAATTATTTTTAGAAAAAGTTACTTTTAGAAAGGAGATAGCATTAGGTAGAATGTCAGAAGCCTCAAGCTGACATTCACCAGCCTTTACCAGAAGGAAAGGTAATTCTAGCTTTCTGTGCTTACAGTTGAAAGTTTTCAGCACCATACAACAGCTACATCTACCATTGGAACTCATAATACCTCTTAGACTCCAAAAATACTGTAGTAATCTTTGCATCTACTCTAGATTTGCAGACATACCTGAGTTTAGGCTTCTAAGAAATTTGGCCCTGTAATTATGTTGTTTTCATGTGAGAGTGATTCTTGCAATCCAAATATCCCCTGCCCTCTATCTTGTCTAATGCTGTACATGACCCAAACTCACTCTTCCTCCTCAGCGGCTTTCCTGTGGATTGTTTTAGGGTCTGCCTTTCCACTGTTGACAGCAACTTTTATACCATTCATTTATTCTAAAAGAGAGCCTAAAAATGTAAGTTCTTAACTATGTAGGGATTTCTCAGGACTCTGAGGATGAACAGCAGTTTCTTTTATTTCCTTTACACTAGCACATAAAGCTATTGAGGATGACAGTGGAAAGTTAGAATTCGCTGGCCGATTGGCTTGAGGAAGAACAACACTACAACGCACATACACGGTAATTTTGTCAAATGCTGCATAAAAAGTAGAGTGGTGCAGTAAATGCGAGATAACAATACACATTAATGTCAGGATGCAAATTTACTTAATTAAAAGAGAATAATTTGAAATCAATAAGAAAACCTGATGGATGTAGTAGCTGTGAAGATCTTTTTCCAGTTTCTTAACTGAGACAGCATTGGTTATTCAGATATAATACAGCACTGTATATGCCAGCTAGGTACAGGACAGTTGCTAACTATGAAAAATTGCTTGTTCTGCAGCAAGGAAGCCAGGTGATAAGTTATGTAGTGTGGCAAGAATTTAGTTGCTTGAAAAATGAAAACTGGTTTGAGAATTCAGATACACAGATTTCAAGATAAGCAGTGAAACAAAAATCATGGTAGTTGCCCAAATGTCTGAATTTAACTTGGTTTATCTGAAAAAATTTGCTCCTGGCATAAGTATGTCATGATTTCACTCAATAAATACAAGCAGGTCTTATTAAGAAATAAGCTGGAGTTTTTTGGAAAAAAACAGTTCAATGAGGCCATGGAGGGAAGGATAACCTCAGGAAAAAGAGTTAATAATAGTTCCAAGTAACCTTGGACTGTCCAGTCTAAAGTCGGAAATATTTGCCAATGTCATTAATCTTGGAAGAGATATAGGACATAAAACTACTATTTTTTTGACATTTTGCTAACACTCAAGTATTAGATAATGTACATGGAGATCTAATTGATAAATGCTGTCTTTTTATATTGGGTGTAGAGGTCTGAGGTTTTTGTCGTGAAAAAAATTGTAAAAAAAAAAGGCAAAAATAGAATCAGTCTGAATTTCTTTTTGACGTAAAAGAAAGAGATTACTCATTTAAATTACATTTTCTAGAAGTAATTCATGATAAACTGCTACTTAGAAAACTAACATGCCATTTAAATATAACTGATTACTGTAATCCTTTCTACTAACCCAGCGACTACATGTTTTGTAATAAACATGAAATTTAAAAGTAGTAAGAGTGCTAAAAATATCTTTGCCAGTAAAATAAGAACTCGTGCTCAGAGTCCATAAAGGTTTTCTTTAGTGAGGTGGTAATTTATTATAATAGTCACATTCTGTAGTATGTGTATGTCAGTGTGTCCTGATACGTCTTTATTTTTCATGTAATTATACCTTA
The DNA here is from genome assembly GCA_013400915.1 of Pardalotus punctatus. Lineage (NCBI taxonomy): Eukaryota > Metazoa > Chordata > Aves > Passeriformes > Pardalotidae > Pardalotus > Pardalotus punctatus. Next base: position 518,741 of record VZTX01007008.1, read on the forward strand.
TTTTATTTAGCACAGCCTTGCTTTGTCTGTGAAATGAAAAAAAAAAAAGAGCAAACATCACTGTAGAAAGCCTGCAGTTTCAAGATTCACCTGCAGAAATAATACTGGCAGCTTTACTACTAGTCTACTTTACACATCTTTTATTCAAAAAATAGACTGCAATGTATTTCCCATATGGAAAAACTCCATGGTTCTAGCTGTAAAACAAAATCAAAATCTGAAAACGTTTACCTGTTAAGCTCTGTCTTTATATGCCTTCCTCTGCTTCTTTCTACTAGCAATTACTGTACTTCTGCCTCTCTAGAGAAATTATTCAGTCTTTATTTTTACACCCTGAGTCTTGCTTTAACCATTGCACCACTCTCAATTCCAAAGCCAGATGTTTATGTTCCTTTAAAATATCAAAGTCCAGTGGATTTTCATGTTTAGAGACGCTTCACAGGAGACAGCAAAAATGGTACCAAATCAGGTTACAATTTCACGACAGGGTCAGTGCACGTAAATGACGTGTCAGGGGTTTAAGTCCCAAAGTCACCCCCAGTTGTGCGTTGCTCGGCTATGCATCACTGAGGCAGTTTGATACAAGGTGCTTTTCGATGCCAGAGGAGGCTATTGGAGAGCAGATGACAGAAAGCTGCTCCTGATGGCGCTGAAGCGCTCCCGTGGGTACACATCGCAGCCTCAGCATCAGAGAGGGGTTGGATTCACCATGTCCCCCCAGGCTGACATCTAAAATATTTCTGTGCCCTACTGCCTACTAGTAAAATCCTTAGTGCTTGAGTGCTTTGCAGAAGGAAGCTGTGAATACTTGGGGGATTCAACCAATCTCTACTTCTGGCTTCCACCGATATTTTGTTGTTCATGAGAAGTCCACCAGCTTCCAGAGGTCCATTCCAGAATACTGACACTATCATGTACTGGTAAGAATCTGATATGCTGGCAGATACAAAATATAAATTTCAAGCCTCAAGATTAGGCAGGGAGCTAAATCCTAAATTTGGACCTGTTTTTTCTAACTCCTTAACAGGTGTGATCTTTGGATTAATTGATAGGAAGTTCCTCAGCTGTTTTTTGAGTATAATATCTGTGTTAGACCCAGCCTGGGGGCAAATACTCAGCTCTCTGAATCCTTGGAGGAAATAGGCACTTTTCCTCAGCCTAGAATTAGGTATCAACATGCCTAGGACAGGATGGACTTAGGTCTCCATTTCCCTCCTGGAAATGCAAGTAACCCCCCTGCAGACTAGTTACTGTAGCAGTCATTTCTAAGCATCTTGCAATCCTTGTGGATACCACAGAAGCAGATTTGTACATATTGCAGGATTGTGATTTCCACTAGGGATAAGGGAAAAAAATAAATATATGCTCCCTGAAACTTAGTCTGTGTTTTGGCAACACCAAAACAAGACTACATTTCATTTCCCTGTATTTTTCAAAGGACATTTTGTTTGCCAGATTGCAAGTATATTTACATTGATTTCTCTGTTTTGTATTACTCTGATGATGAAGAGCTAAAGCAAAAAACAGTATTAAGAAAAGTAATCTCAAAACTAATCAGTGGTTCAAGATAGGAAAGGGTTCTGTGACTTCATGATATTAACAGGGCAGAAAATATCAGGAATTGGAAACTAGCATTTATTTTAGTGAACATCTACTTAAGGCCTGACTGGCCAGCATGCAGGTAATTGATTTAGCAGGGTGAAAAAGAGTATGTGTGAAAAGAGCTATCCTAATTGTACAGAGCTTGCATGGTAGTGCAGGATTCACTCAGACGCTGGGAAAACATCCTGGAGCAGCCGGCAAGGTCTGTCTCTTGTGAGAGGCAGGTACCTCGGAAGGTGCAGCTGCGGTAGCTCGGCTGGGCACTACAGCCCATCTCGGCACTCAGAGAAGGCTGCAACAAGAAGTCGCTGATAGCACAGCGCTACAGCGAGGAGAGGGTGCCTCACAAATTGCAAATTTCAGCTGCATCACAAAGTGTAAATTTTCCTAGAGCAGGAAATTTGAAAGGTAAAAACATTACAAGTGCAGCTTGTGTCTGAACTATGACAGAAATTCCATTTAGAACTAGAAATAAAGCCGAATTTGCCTTTGAATATTTTCTAGGTGACAAAGGTGATGAATGAATAGCAGCACAAAGGCACACCCTCATCTCAGAATTTCCTATTGCTGGTTTCTAAGTCTAGGAATGTTTTCCTCTAATGTGAACAGCATGCCTGTGCATACTGCTTGTACACTACAGACAAATGTAGCCTAGAGGAAGAAGAGAGTGAGTTAACACACCTACAGCTTATACTACTTGCTAAATGCAAGAGGAATTTAAATTATTTTCTAACTAATAAATGTATACTGACTCCATTAGAAGAATGTGTAGGTCTTGGGACCTAGAGGAAGAATATAAAGATTGTAATGACAGCATAATGAATGTAAAGTCACAACCCTTTGAGGCTCATTATATATAAATGAGATTGCAGTCTGGATGAGAATACAATACGTAGTTTTGACCTTTCTTTGAAACACAGAAATGGTGCTTAGCTGTGAAATTCATTAGGGTCTCTAGTGTGACATAGCTATTCATTTTTTAACTGATTAATTTTGGTAAGTGTTGATGAAAGACTTCATAGGACTAAATATAGAAATACCATGGGCAAATACATTGTATGAGCAGGTATCATCACCCTAACTAAGCATTTCTAGGTAGCCATTTTGTCAAATTTTCCATACATAAAATAACAATCAAGTAGAAAATGTAAAAATTAAATTAACTCTAGTTGCATAGACTGGACACGATTTTTAGTCTTCCTAATGAAACATGCCTCATTAGAAACACAGATATGGTTAAAGAACTATAATCTTGAGGAACAAATGCACAAATGGAATATGCAGATATCTTCACTTTATGAAAATTTATAAACAAAGTGGCACCTATGGGTTTATCTAATAAATTTTTTCTTGTAAACCATGAAAGGCAGGAATGTGTAATCTTTGGCTGGATAGTCCATCAGGAAAATCATCTGGATTTGCAAAAACTGGGACCATCATTTGGGGTTACAGTCTAAACTGCAGAGTTTGGAAATTACAGGGAATGGAACAGGTTTTAATATTATGGATTAGACATGGAATTTAGATGATTTAGTGAAAACTGTGCTGTGGCTATTTTACGCCTACAGTGTGAGTTAATTAAGAAAAATAGTCTTTAGAGAGACCTGGTATCATCACAAAGACTGAAAGTCACTACAAAATTATGCACAAAGAGAACATGTTATGTTAAGTCATTCTCTGGGTAGCAAAACTAAATCAAATTGGACGCATCTCCACTGAGAAGACACATAGCAAATGTCTCATGTTTGTGTCACATGCTCTTAAATTTGCTGATCAGTGAAGTACTGGTCTTCTTCTGTATTGAGATGTAAATCCCAAAGGATTAACGTGCATGTTGAACAGACTGGATCACCAGCATAATAACTTCTTATGGCTAATAATATCTATAGTGCCACAGCACTATTACCTTTACTAACGGCATTGAACCCTCATAAAAACAAGTCCTGAGAGAGCTTTTCTGTAACAAACCACAAGAAAACCACAAGAAAAAAAATTTGTCTATTGGCCATCCCAGTAGGGTGCTGTAAAATCATATAGTAAAATTCTTCAGTTTCCTCTGTGTTCTTTTTAGTGAACTGATATATGCAAAATACAATACATTAAAAAGTTTAGCTTATAATTTGTTTACCATATTGACAGAATTTAAGAACATCACATAATGTGTTTAAAATACAAAACTCAGGAGTAACTTCAGTGTTTAGAAAAAACAATAAAAACTATATCTCTAAAGTTATTACTTCATTTACACTAGGTCTCTTAGCACATCTAGATTCCAAACAGATGTCTTGAATTAATTGAGTAGACAGGACTGATAAACTTTCAAAGCTCTGCTGACCTTGTAGTAGCTATCACAAATTGCAGTACCTGAAGATCTTACTCTTTTGCTTTTATGAATAATTTTATCTTTGGCTAAAGGTCAAAATTACTCTACTCAATAAGCAATTTAAAATTAAAAGCTCTAATAATGTTTCAGTAAAGTTCTGTCATTCTGTTACATAAAGTGATTACATGTATGTAATTATGTTATTAAATTTTCCAATTACTGGTTTTCATGTGTTAAAAGAGTCTGAAAATACCCCATACCATTGTGAGAATAGTGTGTATCAGTACATTTTCTTACATAGATTTACTGATGCTGGTAAGTTTTGGGCTGTGTTTGGTTTAAAGCAGATTATTTTTCATGGACCTTACCTCAAAAAGTCTTAACTGTGATGTAATGTGGTGTTTGTTCTGAAACAGTCAGATAATTTTTAAAAATAGAAGTGTTCATCTTTTCATGCATGTTGAACTCAGGTTTCTGAGTACTTCCAACAGAATAATCTACCCTACAGGGTTTATTTATATTATACTGGGTTTATATTATATAACTTAAATACTACTTTTACAAGGTATGGATATAATAGTATCAGCTCAAATTATATTTTTAAAGATAATATTACTCATAATGCATTACACTAGGGAAGCTAAAATAACATTTTAAAAAGTAAATTTTATGCAGTAAGGAGAATTTTTTAGTATGATAAGGAACTGTATCTTATTGCCAATAATGCTCAATGTATAAATCTTGAAAGTAAAACCTAATTTCTGAATGGACAGAACAGAAAAAATCTGGAAGATTTGTTCATATATACCTTTTCACAAGTCAGGAACAGGAATCAGAAATTACAGTTCAAAATTAATCTAATCAAATTTGATTTAAATCTCTCTGGGTTTGTTGGAGGATTGTGTAAAGACGTAACTTGAGTTTGAATTCACATTTATTTCGTGAGCAAACACATTCAGGTTTTACATTAGCCCAAGTTTTCCAGGGAAGGCTTAGTCCTTACTCTGAGGGTTTGTGGGCAGGCAACAACAGATGAGGAGACCCAAACATTGCAACTTGGTTGTAAGGTATAATGTAACTTGGAGAGAGAAGACTTCTCTAGCTTGGCTACACTTTTACATATTCTGCCTTGTGGAGATGGTTGAACGAACTGAATTTATTCCTTATTTAATACAGAATGTAATTTCCTGGAGAAGTCAAACTGGAAGAAAAGCTCCATGAACCTGTACAATGTAAATTATTTATGTAAATAATCTAATACTAGAAGAAAAGGTGAACTAGAAAAACAACTCCAGGAGCAGGGAAGTGGAAGACAGAAGAAAGAAGGGTTGAGCTGTTTCATTAAAATATAGTGATCAGAGATCACAAGTAATGTTTAATGTTTTATAAGTTCAGATGAACACCTTCCTAAAACTAGAGATTTGGAGTCAGTGAATGTCTCCAGCAATCCTTTATTAATACAACTGCTTAAAAAAAGAAATTTAATACATGCAAGAAAAAAAAAATTCCTGTCTTCTCCTTTGTGTGCTTCATTTTCTGAAAAGATATTTTCAAATCTTATGCCCTAAGAGAAGGTATTACAACTCCTGCTGTACACATACAAAGTGCCTGACTCTCTGGATTTTCCCTTTGGAATCCATTTAATCAATTGCTCAGATACAACAGACCATTGCAACCCACTATGTGTTTAATGATATAATATAAGCTTCAGGACAAGTCCATGAGGTGACAGTGGTCTAGCCTCAAAAGAAATTGAGTTTCAGCTCTCTGTGCCTTTTCATTTGGCCTAAATCCCTTGATGTGCTACAGAGAAGCACAGCAGTGTACTTAGTAGGAGGGCTGAGGACACTGCATTTGAGGCATCTGCAGCTTTCTCTAGCCCAAAGACTAGGAAGAAAACTTGGTGTTCCCTATAGTAGGCTGGAACATGAACAAAAAGAACAGCGATACATAAAAGAAACCTTTATAATGCTGACAACATACACAGTAAAAGCATTCAAAAGCATAATAGGGGTTAAAAGAAAATATTGCCTGTAGGAAGCTAGGGCAAAGAAACAAAACTATCAGCCCTAAACAATGACTCCTGCCAACTCTTTTCTTTTGTTCATATATTCACTTCTATTCAGTATTTTTTACTGTGCCCTTTACTGATGGCTGTGTGCTTGGCATAAGCCCTGCCAGCTCATTCAGATCTGTGAGGGAGCAACGCAGCCTCTCAGTCAGAACTCCTGCTTCTTCAATGCCCTAGGCCGGTCATGAGCGAGCCTGATAGCTGCCCATGCAGCACAGGCACAGATTAATGATTACCTTGTCCAGTTCCTGGCCGTTCTAAGACAGCCCTGGGAGGCTGCTGGATGCAGTCCAGTCAGCAATTTTCCAGTTCAGAAATCTGTGGGTAGCTGTGAAGAAGCACAAATCACAACTATCTGTCCTTGGCCTGTGCAATAACAGCCCATGGTCAAAAACTAGCCAAAACCAGAAGAAACCCAGGGGTTTGGCAATGCTGTTTTACACTGGTGTCTGACATCACTGCTGTTTGTAAGGGCACTTGGCTAAACTTGTTGTACATTTTTGGGATCATAGCATGGTATTTTATTCATATTAATAAGTCAATATTATGCAACGTGGAGATCTACTGTACAAAAAATATTTCAACCAATGCCTATTAACATTATTCCAGCTACTAATTTAATGTCTTTTTCTTTGATACAATCTGCCTGAATTCTTATCTGATGATGCATAATAGATCCAACCAAACCATTTGTTATGACTGATGACATCAGAGGCTGTTATTAGTAACAAATATGAGCTGTTAGATTTGAATTCCTCTCCTTTTACTTGCTTTTTGTGGGAGGTTCTTTTAACTGAAAGTTTAAGTGGGAAAAAAATCTTCCCAAAAGTAATATGAAGATGGATGCAGCCAGTTCAGCTCTGCACACTATTTTCTTTTAATCTTCTTTATCACTGTGCTGTCAGAATGTATTTAATATGATGTAAATTCTGATCTAAGAGAATTAGATTCATTCCGTATCCAGTGAATAACTTCAGTGTTTTGGAATAGTCAAGTCTTTATCTTGTAAAATTGAGTTGCTGGCCCAGCATACATTAGCTTCAGATTATTAATGCAAATTTAAGTACATTAGCACAGTAATATAATGGGGCCTAGTCTTCTTCAAAATTCCTGGCAACTTGATGAAGAAAGCTGTCAAAGAAAACAACCCTCGTAGCCACCAGTGTATTTAAGTTTACATGCTCCTACACAGTTTGTTCCTTATCAACTGCTGGATTGGGCAAAGTTGGCGTTAGAGAAAAGCAAGCCAGGGATCACCTGTCCCAAGGATTCCTGACATACATCAGGATGGTAAACAAATGGTTTTGTTACCCAAGGCAAAGGGTATGCATGTGGCGTCTCCTATACCCTCAAAAAAGCAGAGGAGGGCCCATAGGTACAAGGATTTTGTTGGGAAGAGTCGTAAGCTCCTCCATTCATTTCCATTTGCTGCTCCTGCTGAGGGACAATCACATTGCCACTGCAATGCTGTGGCTCACTGAAGAACTGGGAAGAAGGCCATGTTGCACAGAGCTTATCAGTAATGTCAGCACCGTGACAGAGCAACAGAGGAGGGGAATTAAAGGAAAGTGGCTGGGTTAAGATTTACAGTCTTCTATATAATTCTTCTCCTTAATCCTTACTAGTTTCTTGCCTTCTTAATAGGATAGTTTTGGGTGTGGGGAAGAAATCTTCAGAACTTACATAAACTGCAGTTTTGAGCTGTGCCAAATATGGCACAACTTTGGCAGAGATTATTTCTAAATCTTAAAATTACTAGAATGCTAAAGCAACAAAATAAAAACTGAAAAGGTTTACAGCTGATGTATATCAGAGTGTATACTTGAAGCATGCCAGTAAAAAATATGAAAACATCACTTGCACAAAACTGATTTATCAGATCACTGCAGCTCAAAATTGAGACTCAAGTATGACAGACATAGCGACATATATTCTTTTTTGGGTTGTCAGGGTGAAGGAATCATTTCTAGGGTAGAGAAAAAGAATATAAACCAGTCATATAATATGCCAAGGATGCATGATCTCCAGAAGCAGATTTTTCCTATATGTCATTTTATCCAAGGTGCTAGTTGAGAGTAAAATCAGAGATTATCCTGGCTGTTTGGCTAGAATCAGAACTGGATTTATCAATTGCAAATGCTGAAAATACAAGAGCTGAAATATTTGTACATACACATTTTTGGGACACTCAGGGCACATCTAATACCAAATCAAATTAGCTCCAAGGTCATGCATGAGTCTGGAGATGAAGATGTTAGTGGTTTTCATGAATACAAGGTCACAATATTTTAAGTAAATCATCTACTACCAAACACAGTTTGACTGGACCCAGTAATATATAACCCACAACTCCATTGAATGCTTGTCTAATATCGCTGACAGCTTGACCAATAATACTACCACTTATAAAATGACCTGCACTAAAAGAAGTGAAATATGATAAAGCAGTTAGCTTGCTCTGACTGCTGCAATAATGCTGGACAGTTTAGATGTGATCCACACCTATCAAAAACAGTTATTTTTGTTATTTATATAATTGGAGACTTATTTAATATATTTGCCCAATTTTCTCTTCTCACAATCCTACGTGGAGAAGTAGTTGTCTCAAATTGTAGTGTGCCATTGCTCAATGTGAAGACAGTTGAAACAAGTTTTCTCAGACAAACATACAGAGCCAGGACCCAAGAGTAAGAATATGATAGAAAAGGCAGCAGTGTCACATCAATCCTAACACTGAAAGGTCTGATCCTGAAGACCAATATTAAGAAAACAGATTGAAATAATGTAGACACATCTTAAACATTAGTCCAGATAAGGACCTAACAGCAAGTCTCCAGAGAAAACATTTAGGTCCTGCCTTGCAAAAGAACCTCTAAAGGAAGGAGCAGCTTGGTAACTTATTTTAGCACTGGAGGTCTGTTATGTGTGTCAAGCACCAGACATTACAAAAGAAGTAAAAAGTACCATGAATATTGAACTATTAGCAACTTAAAGAAGATATTCTCCCTTAAGATTGTAGTAACACTGCAGTCATTTAAATACCTGCTGTCTAGCAGATGTGACAGCCGGAGTATGCACTGTTAAAGAGGCATCGTAAGCTTTGGGGTGACTTTGTGTACTCTTTTTTTCTCCTTCATGACACTGCAAGACCCAGTAAAAGCAGCAGGTTTGATCAGAATATGTGAGGAATCCAGAAGGAGAACAATTTTTGTACACAAAGGTGCCTCAGACTTCAAAGTCCATTTTGGAGAAAACTCCTAGTATCAGAGTTTGATAGATACACATACTCTGGAATGAACATCATCAGCTCTCTGCTCTTCAGTTACTTACAAGAGGATTGAACAGCACATGGGAAAAGAGGAGATAAAGATACTTACTCCAACAGTAATTGTTCTTTGAGATGTTATGTTTAGAATGAATACCAGAATCTGCTCCCCAATTCGCTAGGATGTAAATAGATGGTAAGGGAAACCTGGAAGATTTTGGTTTTCCAGACTTTATATCTTTTCATAGAAGCAGATACTAGCACAAGGGACTTTTGGGTGCCTAAGTTGCTGCTCTGAGATCTCCAAGCTTGCTCAGATGTGGGACAGAGATCCTGCATATTAGAAATCAAATTGACAGCAAGACCTTAAACCACTATAACTTTTATAATGTAAATGTTTATAAAATATGTGGAGCATGAGGCAACATATTTTCAAGAGGGAAATGGGATACTGAATATCATCTGCAATAGCTAAGACAAACACAGCATCTATCCATTCACCATTAGAAGAAGGCAAAGGAAATGCACCTACAAACTTTACTTTGTGTTTGATATGTTATTACTGAAAGAACCTAAGTATAGAGAAAAATTCTTTTAGTATGTCTTATTTTATTTGCTTTGCCAGAGTAATTTTGAATTGCAAAGACCTGTTGCAGAAAATATCCTCTGAAGGGTGGGACAATGGTTTTTGCATAAGCTTGATAGTCAATCAAGAATAACAATAGCCCCACTTGAAAAAAAAAAATTCTTTTAGTATGCCAATTGTATCCAGGCCCATATTTATTGCTAAAGCATTTGTTTTCTGATAGGTGTCCATGAATAATGAAGGTACAACTTTCAGAAAACTGACAATGTTACGCTTTCCTAAGGAAACGACTAGCTCAATTGTACATTTCATTATTTATATTTTCTTTTTTAAAATTAACTTCAAGTGAAAGAGTATTAAAACCACAGTTACAGTATTTGTGACTGTAAAAGGCAGAGTGTTACTGGGAAGCAAATTGTATGTTAAGTCTGATCCGCTCTGTGGCCAAGGGCACTCCTGGCAGAGCTAAAATGAAAACCCACAAGCATGTTTTGTGGACAACAGTAAGCCCAGATTATGCCTGTCTGTTCAAAGGAAAGCTTATAGGTATGAGGTATATGAAAAAATACCTTTTTGAAAACTCATTAGTGCCTCTGATCTTTCAAGATGCTCAGTGCACTGCTTCCAGTTTCAATAAGGAGATTTAAAAGAAAAGAAGAAAAAGGAAAAGGAAGATGATGAGCTCACAGGGGCGCCTCTTAAGTGAGCAGACATTCCAATATGATTTTTTTTTTTAAGACAATTGTTAATTTTTCATTTTATGACTACTTTCTTTCTAAAAAAGCCTACACCAATTTTTTATGGCTAGGAAGGATAGTATTACTTGGGAAACATTTATACATAGAACTTTTTTTAATAGGCAGCAAATTATTGCAGCATGTTATACAAAGTTTCTCAAATTTAAATGCAAGTGCACAGACAGAACACAGGAAAACTTACAAAAACAAGTTAAGTTACTGTAACACAGTGTAGTTTTTCTAGGTAGGATAGGCTGCATGTGCAAACCCCTTATATTTAATGTTAGGTAATGGATTTATTGAGGTTTGGTTCTAGATTCTCTGTCTTTCAAAGTTTTCTTTGCTCTTTTTCCTCCTTTTGGTAGACACATCAAAACATCAGTATCAGCAGCAGAAAACAGATCAGTAAATCAGCTTTACAGAGCAAACATAGAAATACTGGAGGAAATAAACTGAGGCATAAATTCTACCCTCCTCCATTTTTCCAGTTATTACAGAAATGTGGGTTTGTGCCATTTATAGATAATCTTGTTACTGTGTAAGCTGCTGGAAATGGCTGTAATCATTATGCCATTGTATAAAGGCAGGGAATTTTTTTTTTACCTGATGAATGGAACAGAGCTAAAATCAGGTGGGTTTTTTTTCCACAAGGTATTACTAACAAAGCTGAGGAAACAAGTCTTAGCCCATAAAAATGAGTATGTTTGGTTCGGAAGATGAATGACAAGACAAGGAATCCCAAAGCTCTTCACATAGAAAGCAAGAATATATCTTACTCTCAAAACATTCTTACTTGAAGGTTTTCATTGAAAGTCCCTCTTAAATAATTATTAAAATTACCACAATGCAATACTTCTAGGAAAACAGTAAGAACAATTCTAGACATGTTAACAAAGCATTGAAAAAGGACGAAGAGCAAAAATTATTTGGATGCACTGTTTTATCCTAAGCATTGTGTTTATAGAAAAGATTATTTATTATGTCAAAATTAAATGCAGTAATATTAAAATGCAAATATATGCATAAATATATTGACAAACAAGGAAATCTTGTAAATTAACTGAAGAAGTGTATCCATTTTCTGTCACTGGAAAGAGTTCTCTACATTTCCATATTTTTCTAGTCTGGTTGTTAGAAAATACATAATCGTACATGCTAGTAATCTGAAAACCAAACCATATGAAATTGTTTCATTAATGGAAACTGTATGTGCATCAAAACCAGAAGCACCAATATGTTTAAAGGTGCTTAGAAACATAATCTGAAGAGAAATTTGCATTTCTGACTATGAAAAACTGTGCAAAAGCACATAGAGGAAAAACTACAAGGTGCTCCGATGGAAGTGTTGGCTTTCAGTTGCTTTTCCCCCCTTTTACCCTAAGAAGGAAGCTGCCAGCTCAAGGTGCGAAGCAGGCCCTGCCTCTCCCTGCTTCCAGAGCAGCTGGGTTTTTTCTCTTCTGTGAAATTTGAACCTGACATTTCAATCTAAGTAAAACACACCAAGAACAGATGTGAGACTTTCTTTCAAATGCCTCTATCTTGCACAAATCCTTCCGTGTTTTTAAATGACACTACATTCTGTAATAGTGGGGGACGGGGGGGGTTGCGATTATTATGGGGTTTATTGTACTTATTGTGTATATTATATTTTGATAATACATTATTACGGTTTTTTTGTATTATATTGTATTAATATATTTTGCTAATGTAATTTTATGTTCAAAAGACGTATGAACAAATCCTGAAACTTCCTCAATTGTTGAAGTTCTAGCAAGGGGAAGTTGTTGAGAATAATGTATCAATAGTGGGGAAAAAATTTATTTATGGTAGGCAATGTTTCTTTAATTTTGTCTCCAATGAAAAATTTACACAGTTTTCAATGTTTTTCTCCCCTTGAACCTGAGTACTTGTATGGAATCTTACTCTTTGTTATGGTGAAAAAGAATCCATACTGCCTCTGTAATATCTGAGTTAATTTTTAAGTGGACATGGCAAGAAAGCATGATATAATTTTACTTTCAGTAACCCTGTTGCAACTGGAATATCTGCATCCAGTGAACGGTACAATTCCAGCATGACTGGGAGCAGAATCTGGCATTTGTGCTTCTGTTAATATTAATGAAATGCAGTATTTCAATGCACACAATAACTTAAAAATATTAACAGATGTATTTAATGCTATTAAGTTCATTATACAGGCTTGACATATATGCAAATAGAAAATAATATTATGAAATTTAATTAATTAAATGTTCAAATATTTTACAAGGTTAAGATTGACATCCAGAAATATTCCATAGGATCCCACTCTGAAATTCTTCCTCCAAAAAAAAACATTGCATTACTGTTCCTTAATATTCCTTATTTTTCCTGGTCCTTTTACCCTTCTTGTTATCTAGACATTAATCTTTTTTCTGACTACCAATTGCTTTTTGGTTCCAAAAAACAGAATTAGCCTGGTGCTGCTGTTTCTAAGCTAAACTATTTAACCACGAGATTTAGTGTTATTTTTGTTCTTTCTTCAAAGGAAGTGCATAACAGACTGTGCGACCCTTGGACAAGTATCCCTGTGGTATGGATGGTTTAATATCAGCATTCCAAGAGAGCTAAGAAAACACCCTATCTTTGTGTGAAATGTTTAGATTATAACTAATATAAGCCAACAGATACAAATGATGCCAAATATGCTGCATCTTTCAAAGTTTTCATTGCCAAGAGTACATTTTGAACTGGCCAAGTTCAAATTGGTTTCTTTTTATTTCTGAAAGCGGACTGTTGGAAAACTTGTGTCCAACTTTTTTGAAAGCATACAGCTGCAAATCATAAAATGCTTTATTTATGATTATTTGGTTATACTAATGCACTGCATATTGTCATCACTTTAAAGTCCTGTGGACAATCTGGGCTCTAGCAAGGATTATTTCTTGTTCAGAAGAAAGTAAGTAGATACAGTCATTGGGCATTTTATTCTCTTTACAAACAGACTATCTAACATCAAAAGCAATGCACAGTGTACTGCTCACAGGGCTGACATGACATCCCAAGAGCCCCAGAAACCAATTCGTTTCGACCTCCAGCAGCTCATTTCCTCTCCCACTGTTTCAAGAACAGCCAAATTCCTTCCCCCATGTAGTTTTGCTGAAACAATTTGTTACTCTAAGCTAAGATGAACTTCCCCTTCTCCCACATACTAAATCTTCGAGGACATATTTTCTTTTATATTATGCTGTTATTTCTCTGTTCACTTTAGTAAGGGCTGCTGAATAATTTTTCAAGTGAAAAAAAAAAAAAGGATCTTCATAGTATTGTGTTGGTAAAGGTTTTTTGATTATTTGTAATGCAAACACCTTTTTCATGCAAGTCCAATGTTTCTTGACACCTTCCTGATTTAACTTGGAGACACCTGAACTTGTGAAAAAGTGAGCCCTGATCCTCTAGCTCAATCAATAGGGTTTTTCTCTTCCATCCCCCAGGACTACTGCTGGATTGACACAATTCCATGGCTGCTTAACTGCACGATAGGTATATGGGCAGCTGCTGCTGCATGATCGCACTTTCTTTTCCCAGATTTGCATGGCAGCGCAGTGAGTCTGACTGAGCCAACTGATTAATTTGTAGTTTTTTGATTATTTAGCTTTTTAAGCCACATTAGTCCATGATTGAATTCATCATCTGGCTGTACAAAAGGTAGCATGGTGATGTAGCGTTGGCCATGAATGAAGGGAGAATGGGAATCAGAACTGGTGAAGGTGACTGTTCAGGTGCAGCTGAAGTACATCGGGTCTTGACCAAGAAAAGGAAGATGGGAGGATGAGATGATCTGAGGTTAACCCACCACAAAGTTAATCAGTTAATCCCTTATTTTCAACACTTGGGAGTGCACAGTGAATTCCACTTTTTACTGGCCTGGGTAGAACTGTAACACACTATCTGTCTTGTTTCTGATGTGACAGCAACTGAATCCATTTATATCGCATTTCTTCCTTCTGCTCAAATGTATGAAGTCGATTAATGACTTGTATTTAATAAAGGAGGGAGAACAATAATGGATCAGAGTAGCAGAATAACAATGACAGAAATGCTCACATTCAGAAAGAGGCAGAAAGCAATACTAATCTTGAGAGAGAGATAAAGGGATAGAAAATGGAAACAGCACAGCACATCTATAAATAACTTCCAAATGAGTATGCAGTATATGGATCATATAAAAATGTGTTTACTCGTGCAGAGCTCCTATCACATCCTCTAGGCAGAGCAAGCACTCAGCTAACAGATACTCAATATTTCAGGTCAGAATTTCTAGTAAACTGCAGGTGATGGAGTTCTTATAATCTGCATCTCTATAAACTTTTTAAGTGGACCAAAAAAAAGCATCAAGAAGGAATACAGAAATCTGAAGGGATGGTGGAAAAGAACAATAAACTGAAAAAAAAGGAATACAATCAGGCATGGACAGAAGAACATTAAGGGAACTGTAAGGGGAATAGTCCCAAAGTAAATCCATGATATGTATGTTGTAGGTTAATCTCTATTGTGAATTATTAATCTAAGTTATAGAGTATAATGCCAATGATAAAAGCTAAAGAAAAAATAAAGCACATTAAATACTACTTTTTCAGCCACTGTCAACAGTTGGAAAAACCCAAAAACTAATGATTTACTACATTCTACAAGCATCTATATTTTAAATACACCAGAGGATGGTTTAATCTATTTCTGTTACCTCATAATGATTCCAAAGGCCTTATAAATATTCAGAACATTTAAAAAGTGCTAGAGTAAATTACATTTTTAAAGTAAATAATATTTTTTTATTTTTATTTTAAAAGTAAAAATTATTTTTACTTTTAAATAAATATATCACCAGCGAGCCAAAGGAGGTGATTTTCCTGCTCTGCTCTGCTCCAGCCTCACCTTATATATTACATGCAGTTTTGGGCACCACAACATAAAAAGGACATTAAGCTATTAGAGAGTGAACAAAGTAGGGCAACTGAGATGGTGAAGGGCCTTGAGGGGAAGCCATATGAGGAGCGTCTGAGGTCACTTGGTCTGTTCAGCCTGGCAAAGAGGAGACTGAGGGGAGACCTCACTGCAGTTGCAGCTTCCTCCTGAGGGGAAGAGGAAGGACAGGCACTGATCTCTTCTCTGTGGTGACAGTGACAGGACCTGAGGGAATGGCCTGAAGTGTCAGGGGAGGTTTAGTCTGGGTATCAGGAAAAGATTCTTCACCCAGAGCATGGTTGGGCACTGGAACAGGCTCCCCATGGAAGTGGTCACAGCACCAAACCTGACAGAGTTCAGGAAGTGTTTGGACGATGCTCTCAGGCACAGGGTGTGGCTCTTTAGGTCGGTCCTGTGCAGGGCCAGGAGCTGGACTCAATGATTCTGATGGATACCGTCCAACTCTGCTTATTCTGTGATTCAATAACAATTACTGTTTTGTAATACAGGTGTTTTAATGTAATTAAAATTGATTTCATATGTACAGCATATATCAAACACAATTTGCAGAAGTGCTGAGCATTTTTTATTTTTTCGCTAACATTTATCTTTCGTAAGGTACAGGCCTATGTAACTTGATAGAGTACTCCAGTGAAGATAAGGAGAAGTGAGTCATGAATAAGCTTAGAGGGTTTGTTCCTTAGCCAATTCTTAACCTGGAGTTGGTGCTCCTGTTTTAACTGTGCTCCAATATGCCTTTGCAGAATTCCTACTGCTGACCCTTCCCCTACGACAGATAAATACTAGGCTGACATTTATTAACTCTTCAACAAATGGAGAATGACTTAGTAAGACAACAAAAAAATAAAGGAGAGTAATGCTATTAATATTTAGAAAAGTGACCAATCTTGGCTGCGGCACACAAACTTCCAGTTTTCCCATAGCCTGAACACTCAGAGATGAGAGACATAATCTGAAGCTGTAGCAGAATCCTGCTATTTATGGCAGACTGCTCCTTGTGCAGAGCTTAGTTCTAGTAACACTACAGTTTCAGTTCAACTTCCTTCAAAGCTTGAGTCCATCTTTCATTATGATGCTGCAGCAGCAAGAACAGGGCAGAAAATACACTCTGAATTCCAACATTACTGAAATAAGAATTTTCTCAATAAATAATGTATCAGAATGTGGAGGACTGGATGAAAGAGAAAACTTGAAAACATGCTGTGCAGTGTTTAAAATACCATGACCTCATACTTGGAACACAATTATTATCATTCTTTTATGATTCTGTGAGGGAGGCTGTAGAGGGTGCATTCATGGAAACACAGGGCTTCACTTGCCAAGTAGTCCAACATGAAAATGCTTCATATTATTTTAGGGAAGAGTAAATCTAATAGGTGGCTTATTCTGTCTTCATATCAAAATAATTTCAAGGCACTAATCACAGCAGTGTGCTGTAATGATTTGATTCGAACTAGATTCAAACTATTGCTATAAAGACAGAAAATGTGTAGGCAGATACAAGTAAGCATCTCTCTGCTGGCATCACTACAGTTCTGTAGAGGCTTCCTGATACACTATGGATGAGTTGTTTTTCTCCTTAGCCAAACTAAGCTCTGCTGAAGGAAATGTCACATTTTGAAGAGGTAGCTGAGAATACAGTTCAATTCTTCACTGCCTTGGTGAAGCTACGACACTATTTTAAAGATACAAATGTGCTCAACTCTGTAAGAGTTTACAATATTGCAAAGTAAATAAGAACACCAGAACATTAAGAGTATGGTACGGTTTCTTGCTATGGTAAAGTTTCTCAGAAAGTGCAAGCCCAGTGGTGAAACATAACCCTTCTGCAAATTTGGTACTTGAAATAAGCATCAAAAGTATACGCAACCCTTACAGGATTTATAAATTATTCCAGAAGTACCCAACAACTTTAATTTATTCAATCATGATAAAGTAAGGTCTTGCTATTTACAGTATAAAACTGAAAAACATCATAGAAATATATATTAATATATATAACATATTGTTAATATAAAAATATATAGATATCTAATTATTTATATAATTTATAAAACCCTATATATACATATTTGCATGTAATGCAGCAGCCTCCATTAAAAAAAACCCACATTATTAGTTAGGAAATAAAAAATCTTGTTCTGATTTTTTGTTTCCTGGAGGCAACATAAGAAAAACAGCTTCTACCAGCAGGCAGCGTGGTGTGAGCAGCCGTAAAGATGACCTGGTTAGAAGGTTGTGACCCAGCCTGTCATCTCTTTGACAGTGTAACTCCAAAAAATACTTCTGATGTTTCTTTTTGGCGGAGTTACTTGCAGAGCCTGAATGCTAGAGAAAAATAAAAGTGAATGCTAAAGAAATTGTCCTTGTCTCAGTGAGGATGTCTTCTGTTCTCTTGATACGGTCTGTGAGCCTGTGAGTACTGGTGCAGCTTAGTGTTGTGTTAAGCAACATCTTAATCATTTGGGTTCTCCACAGAGCTGATTAAAGGTTTATGTCAAAATGTTTTTTAGGAAGAAATTATATGCTCATCATAATCTGTAAAAAAATAAATACTTGCAAAATGTGGTTTATAAAAGCGAACTGATGCTGCTTGAAATTAGAGCTTATGATTTAACTACTTCAGCTAGGAATATGCCCTAATTTGACATTTTTTAAAAAGGCTAAACAAAATGCCATGCAGTCTTTGTTTTGAAACAGCTTTTTTTTTTTTTTAAAGAAAATGGTAAATAGAATGAGTCATTAAAACGGTCAAAATCCATTTGAATTTATTGATAAAAAAATGCTTTAATTAAACAAAACTGATTTTGGAAGGGATAAGAATTCATTCCATGACAAATTTCAGAACATTTTGTTTTCCATATTGGATCTCAACAACTCTTCATTTAAAATTTAGTGTAGTGTTAAATGTAGTTAAGTTGCAGTTCAAACTAGAATTAATTATTAGCTTTAACAACTAAATATAATGCATTTGTATTGATACTTTAGACAAGAAGATAGCTGAATACATATGAAACCCACTGTTTCTGCAACTTGGGAATGAATCAGTAGGAGGACTGAACAAAGAAAGATAGTACAGTCAGTCTTCACAAGACAGAACAAATAGAAATTCCTCTCTCTATCAGAATACCGTGCAACATGAATCACAAGAGAGAAAATAAATAAGAAAGACAAAAGAAAAGAGAGGCAGTAACACTGAGAACTACATGTACAACTGAAGAAATGAAAGGAAATAGAGAGCCAAGTATCACACCAGTGTAATGGCAGGAAAGAGATTATGCATAGAATCTGTAGAAAGACTCAAAATATACCAACAGCTTTGACTTCACTACAGAAGCAAAACCTCAGCCTTTGTTCATATTGTATAAAGTTTCCAGCACTCTATAACATGTCTCCCACAGCCATTTGCAGAACATGGAAATTACTGTATTTTGTAATTTTTAAAATCCCCCAATCTATGGGAATTATCAGCTGTGTGTCTGTGGAAACCCAAACACATCAATGTTTTCTTTTTCTTCCTAGTGAATTCTATGTTCTTTAGAAGGCACTAATATAAGAGCAGCATGCTGTTCATAAACTGAAGGACCCAGCACACTCTACCAGCATGCCTAAAATCTGGAGCTGGAGGAATTAATTCTAATGCAAATGCAGGTAGGGTTTTCCTGTGTAGTAAAGTCCTTGTTGAATCTGCTGAGACTGACAACCTGGTTGCTACATGTCCAGCTAGGGATGTGGCAGAGATAAGCAAAAGTCAAAAAAAAACCCCAAACCTGTTAGCTGCATAGCTGTTCTCAATGCACTCAGAGTCTAATTATCAGGATGTGAAATGCTCTGCAGTTCAGCCAGCACAGTTATCTTTAGACATATGTAATGCTGCCTGCATTTCACTTCAGATATCAGAATGAATATGAAGATTTTTTTACAGGTGAGCTTCCCAAAAGACTCAATATGAGATACCTGCTGCTGTAAATGAAAGCAGTAAGAGGCTGACCCCATATGGAAATGGCATTGAGCCAAAAGTGCATGTGAAACTCCCGCCCCAAACATGCAGGGAGGCATAATCCCTACTTGGGCATTTTGTGACCTTGCAGAAGATTGGAATTCTCAACATCCTCCAATGCACTGAACTTCAGCACTGGCTCTCACATCAGAGTGGGTATGTGTTAGCTCTCACCCCATGCTGGATGCAGGCATTCAATCCTGTGGATCAGAAGTGCTGGGACTCTGCCTTGTCACGTGAGAAAGAAGGGCTGACATCATCAGGACTGTGCATCTTAGCACGGCAGTGTTTGGAGGAGTCTGTGGCTGCAAAGTTGCACCGGCCTCTTTTCAGCATGTGAGCTGATGTGGTTGACAGATCACAAACAAAACTGCCGACTCAGGCATGTGGGATCCTGGTGCAGGACTGGAGCTGCGCTACAAACGTATGGCCTTGATACCTCTCTGCAGAAGGTGTGATATGGGAATGAAAGGGGAGAGGATCATGCTCAGTCTAGGGGATTTCACGTAAAAGTCTCGAGAAAAGAGCAGTTTTCATCTAGCTTTTCTATTTTCCTGTAGTTTTTCTTTATTCTTTCTCTCCTTTTATAGTTTTTTTAGTTTCTTTTCCCCTACAACCTTTTACATTTTTTCCTGTAATATTTCTCCTCTGATATTTAACTTGCCCACTATTTTCAAAAAACAATAGGGATCATGAGTCAAAACAGAAGGATGCAATTAACAACCAGTTATTCTTGCTGTCCAAGAAAAATAGAATACTACGTGGTTGGAACTCAGAATAATAAAAGGCCTCTTAGCTAAAATGTTTTATTTGAAATCTAGTTGCTCTAATGATGGGCTCTTTCCCAACAGAAAAACACGCTGAGATGCAAGAAACCTTGGAAAACAGAATTACCTCACCAAAAATACATTCTGAACAAAATACAATGGTTAGTCTCTCCCTATTGCAGTCCAACAGACAAAAGGAAGACTACGTGAAAAAAGCAGGCAAGAGAGTTACACCAAATACTTATGACTGAGGAGTAAGGAATTAAGAACCTGAATAAAAAAATTACAATGACCTGTTAATAACCTTCAAATTTCTGATATGATTCAGTATAAAGTTACATTTCACAATTCAAATTCAATTTCTAGTCACAAGCATTTTGCCTATTTGAGAATAGAGAGCAAAAGGAAAAGGAAGACCGCGAAGGACAACCTTGATTTCATCTGATACTGGGTGAAGTTCCTAATTTTTTCCTGCATTTATCAACACGAGATGGGGAATAAAAATATTGTTGGTGTGTGTTCTGTGGAATTTAGGCTACTAAATCTGTTGGGAGAAAAAAAGTTAATTCTCTTCCTTGCTATACTGCTTATTAGTTTTTTGACTTGGCAGATGCCTGTAGCAGCACCCTTATCAGATTAACTGCATATTGTACTGGGTTGTCTCCAGAGAGAATACTGAAGTAAGGCTTTGAGAATATGTTAAATTGTGCTGCCACATTCCACAGGAATGGAGAAAGCCACAGTGAGGTGACTGAGGTACCTGCAAAGACTACCATGGACTCAGATCCATGGCCAGTCTCATTGCAACCTCTCAGTAAAAGTGTCAGTTCTCAGTTTGCCCTTCTTTCCAATAGGGACAGCAAATTTATGGCCCTTCACAGCTGAACTTTCACATTTGGTTTTCATTTGCATTAAATGAAATTTCTTATTCCTCTCATTGAACAATGATACAAGGATAGCTTCTTATAATTAATCTTCCTTTACTTTCAAATATAAGTTTTTTGAGTTTTTAGCAAATATGTACTCTTAATTCAAACATCATAGTTATCCTTACAAAATATTTGATGGTACTGGTAATTCTG
Organism: Pardalotus punctatus; assembly: GCA_013400915.1. NCBI lineage: Eukaryota > Metazoa > Chordata > Aves > Passeriformes > Pardalotidae > Pardalotus > Pardalotus punctatus. The sequence continues at coordinate 540,139 of VZTX01007008.1, forward strand.
TGCTGTAAATTACCATATTTTTAAATTCAAGTAGTGGATATATTATGAATTATCTGTGACAAAGCAATTCCCTTTTCAGAGAGTGGTTTCATGGTAAGAGGCAAAGTGTTAAATACCATCCCCAATGCGTTGAAGGATGCTTAGTACTAACAAGCTTAAAAAGAAAGGTTGTGCTGTGTAATCTCTGAGACAAATGGCATATTTGACAGAGTGAGTTTAAATTGCTATGTCTTACTGGCAGTGTAAAATCACAGAGAGCAGTGCTTTCAAATGATTCTTTGGCACATGCATATAGTATTTCAAAAAGTATTACCTTTAGAACTCCTTATTCGAAAGTATGCATAAAAAACAAGCTATCTGATTGTTCAGACCAAAAAGTAGTTCCATCACATTGTTTTCACAGAATTATTGTTTATTCATTGGAAGGCAGAAAATATTTTTTTTAATCCTGTAAGGCACTATGTGGATAGTCATTATTCATCTGTGAACAGTTATTGCATTGGGGTGATTTCAATTTACAGTCTTATCTGAGATACTTTCCACTAGCACTTTCTACATTTTGAAGTGATGTCCTTTCCAATCTTTTGAATTTGTCAAAATAGTTGTCGGATTAGCTTTTATGTCACACAAAAACTTCATTACTGCTTAAGATTGAGTCTTTGTTTTCAGTGTATCATAGAAAAAAAATGAATGGTTCTGATAAAAATACACTAATTCAAATGTTAAGGTAGGGAGAAGTAAACATGATTTACAAAAGAATTCTTCAAGTCTTTTTGCCTTTGCTCGCATGCTCATAGAAGAGATTTTAGTACTGTCCAGCAGTAAAGGAGAGAACAGAACAGGTATTCTTCCCATTCCTATTTGGATGTGCATGTAGATAGTACAATTTTGGTTAACTGAGTTTAGAGAGAGATGGAACTTTGTAGGGTCCCCAAGAATCAACCAAAGCCTTTTTTTAGTACTTGCTTATATCAGGATAATTGTATAAATCATTGAGGCATCAAGTTTGAAAATACTGCAGAAGTGTCTCCTATTTTTAATTTTAGAAAGTACCCCAGGAATCAGCTACAGATATTACACAAAGAAGAAATAGCCTTTGGCAGGATGACTCAAAGTCTAAACTCTAGATAATCTGTGATTTGAACATAAAATTGAATTTTCAAAACTGAGGATCTACAGCATGTATTGTTTGTGCAGCTGTTAATGGCACCAAATCATGAGTTCATTACAACTTTGTGATAAATCATCTGATACATGGTAGATTGAAGGAACAGTGAAACATCATAAATAAAACTACTTTCAACCACATAGCATGAATGATCAATGAAAGATCTTAAATAACATGTGAATAATTTGTACCTTATTGCATTTCAGTGGGCAAGATAATATCATTCTTATAAAAAATAGAGGGGCAAAGCTTTGTAAAATAAAAAATTGTGCTTTGTAAAAGAAGGAAATGCCTGGCTGTTAGAGTAAAGCAAGCTGCCACAACTATTCTGTCTCTTTCTTGGCTTAAAGCCGTTGTCATGGATGGAAATTTTCTTGTAGGTCACAACACTATGGGTTCAAGGAGCAGACACAGGCAGAGGGCACAATGGGGATGACATACAGCATGTCTTGCTCTTACTGGGTTTTTCCTGAGCCTTAGAAATCTTGTTCAGACTTACAGGCAGAACAAAAAGAGAGGTGTAATTATGCAGGACAAAAGACACAGTTGAGATTATCTGCAAGAATGTCCTTGATTTCTTTCTGATTCTCCAAAATTTACAATTTTTGTGTGCTGGCAGAGAAAGATGACACCACATGGTTTATTGATACGTGTGAAATCTCAGAAAGAGCTCTTCTCTTTGTAAAATCTTCCCTTAATAAGAAAGGACTAGAACCCTGTTTTGATCTCCAAGTATTTGTATTTGTATTTCTCCAAGTAATTATGGTTATATTGTTTTAGGATTCTGAATCACCTGAAGGTGTCCTCTAAATGTTAATTTCCTTTCACTGGTATGAAAGGATACATTTTGAAACAATATGATCAAAGATACAGGGTTTCTTAAGAAGAAATAGCTTTGAAGATCATAAACAGACCCCTGGAAGGTAAATCTACATGGAAATTATTTAGTCAGATTAAGATGCATAATTTAAGATGGCTCTAATTATTTCTGGTAGGAGGATGACAAGTACAAGGGCAGAGATGAATAAGGGTTCAGTGACCTATATTCTCTATGCCTTTCCGTTTGGTTGTTTGGGTTTTTCTTTGCACTCAAAAGTGAGTAAGTCCAGTAAACTTTATGTTGAGGCTGATATTAAGGTACACTAAGTACTCCCTTACTTGGGAAAATCAGTTACACACTGTTAAGGAATCTGTAGTCTAGCTCTAATGTCTTTTTTTTTTTTTTTTTAAATTTCACAGGATTTTGCTTGCATTTGTCATGTTTACACATTTTATGTATAAACTTTTAAAGGATCGTTTGGAGGTGACACAATTAAGGTAGATAATGACTGTAGAGCTTAGACTCTGATTAAACTGTTAGATCCATGCTAAGAGAAACAACAGGAAGCCTCTTACTTCAGGTGACCTCAGGCAGATACAGAGTCATGGATAGGTATTCTAGGCATACGCCAATGCAGTTCTTTATGCAAGGCAAGTCTTTGTCTCATGAAAAAAAATCCTTTTGCCATTATTTCATCTGCATCCTGTCATCATAATTTAAAAAATATTTTAATCAGAATTTCTTAATTCCCTACAATTCAACACTAAACAGTAGTTCCTTCCTCTTTTAAGGAAGTTCTCAGATGGCAGCAAATACTACTGCTACACAGAAGAGATTTGAGTTAGCTCAAGTGGATGAAATCCCAGTTATTAAGAAATAAAAATATCAAAAATACGGAGGAAGAATGTGTTATCATATACAATATTAAAACAGAGTTACTCTTTTTAACATTTTAACAGGTAATTTTGACTTTTTTTTTCATCTAGACAGTCCATATTTGGAAGAATTCACTTCACATCATGGAAAAGAAATTATGCCTTTGTAATTAATGGTTTTAAACATTTTAATTTCACTGAGGCTTAGGAGGCAAGAAGAAGTACACAGAGGATAAACAGTTTGGGGAAAAGAGTTGGAACTGACAAAACCAGCAATGGATAGAGAGATGAAGCTGAGAATCTGAGACATGATGATAAACAATTTTTAAAAGATGCCCTCTGCTTGGGCTTTGTAGCTAAACATAGAGGCCTGGTCATCTTCCCTGTGATGTGCACTGTTCCTGTGCAGTTGACACCTGACTGTTGACATCCACCTTGTTGCTCCTGCAGGACTGAAAGGCATTTGTTGTTCATCTATAATATCCTTAAAACTCCATAGAAACATAAGTATGTTTTATCATTAAACATCCTAGATAGTTATAAAGCACATGCATTAAATCAGGTATAAATATTTAGAATCTGCATATGAAAGATTCTTGGGCAATTTTAAAACTAGAATTTTGACAGATTTTTTCAGTACAGACTTGGAACACTGTCACAAAGTTTGGGTTTTTCTAGCTTCCCAGACAACAAAGTTGTCTTATCATAGCAACTACAAGGTTGTAGAAATGTTGGTTAACGCCCAAAACCTATTAATATTTTTCTCCAAATTACATCATGTGTTAGAAATTGGAAACCACCTTTATTGCATCTTGGAATAATATTTTAAAAAGAACTACATACCCTCTGCCAACAAGTAAGACAGAGACTTACACCTGAACAGGTACATTATTAAAACTAGAAAAGCAGCTCAATTTCTGCTTTACTGTCCAAAATCCCACTTCGTTTCCTCTAGGAGGAACACATCATGCACTATTACCCAAGTGATGTCTCCAGATTAATACAGGGAGCTATTTGCTCTGTTAAAGGAAGAATCCTTTAGGCCACAGAAGAAACACAAATCATTTAAAGCTCCCTCTACACAGGCCAAGGGAAAGAAAATGGAGAAGGACTAGGAGAATCTAATTTGGTGCTGCATTTCTGTTTCTTAGTAGGGACTGCTGTATTTCCCAGTTTTCAAGAGAAGCTGAAGTAGCAAAACCTGTTGGAGAAGGGGTTTCTAGAGAGAGTGGATTTGCTGCACTGGGCAAGCTGCAGCCTTTTGCGCTGTAATTGCAGTCACAGAAGTCTTCTGGTTTCTCTTTTACTGAGATTTGGTTTTATGATTCCACAGCATGCTATTGAAAAACCACTGGTTAGTGGTGCATTGGTGCCAAGATTTAATCATTTATTTCTAAACCCTGGCTTATTTGGCTACATACTAGCAGGAAGATTTGATAACTCGCTTTGAAGTAGCATAAAATAGTACCATCTGGCCATTAGCATTTCCAAGGCAAGCACAGTGCATTAAGCCCAGGAAAGGCTGTAGGTCACCAATGTGCTCTACTTTTGACAAATCTTCATGGGCTGTTTTTCTGAGATTGAATTTGTACTTTTATTTCCTCCCACGGAAGCCTACTTATTTTTCATTGATTTCCATTAAAGTAAGGAAAGCACTGATCCAGAAACAGTTCATGAATTGCATTATCCAGTTTAATTAGAGGGAACAGAAAGTTTCTCCACAGACAGAATAGTCAGCATTCAGCCTAAAACGCAACTCTGGACGTAATGGCTGAGGCTAGCAATGAACTGAAGTCACAGCCAGTGCCAATTACCCCTTCCACTCGTTATGCAGTACATTAAGAATGATGCTACAGCATGTCCTCTCTTTTAATATTTAGTACTATAAAGTAAATATGTATGTTTAAATTTCTTTCTCACTTCTAACTCGTGTCAGAAACAGTCCAATAATGAGTTTGTTTGAATTACATATTAAATCAAATTCTTGTTTTGCTTTTCCTAGCTGTCTATAACTCTTTTCCCATCAAGCCAATTAAACATTCATAGTAAAAAAAGGTTAATAATCTGTATACACTGTTGTTACTTCACTGCTGCCATAATTTTACGGACAAGATGTGAAGTCTTAAAAATTCACTGATAAACCTGTACTTGGGAGAACATAAAGATCACAACAGCTCAGACCTGTGCCAAGGAAATTAAGGGGAAAACAGCACACAGCAGCTTTCCCAGACCATGTAAGCTTAAATTCAGTGCTGTAACATGATGATACTCAAATACTTGCAAGAGATCAAATGGTATTGGGTAGAGGCATATGCAGTCCTTAGATTCTGGCAATAAATACCTTGTGTAATATTCTCAGTACAGACACATGTTCAGAGAGGACAAGGTTCCAGGAAATGTCATTGTTGTGTTTCACCATGTTGATATTATATTGGCATAAAATTCAAAATAAAAATACTAAGATATTGAAAATACCCTACAAAACTTGTATTTTGGCTTGAAATGGTGGAAAAACTGCTTTATGATTGGAGGATGAGGGCATGGCCAAGCCAACAGTCAGATTTTCAGAGCTATCCAAAATGTCCTATTAACTTTTTTTTTTTTTTTTTTTTACTTCTTTGGCTTGAAGGACAATTTATCTGCAACAGACCACACCTAGAGTATTGGGTCACATACCACACCAATTGTTGAACTACAACTAGCATCTACTAACCTTTGTTTTTTTACATTTCATACCTACAGAACCCCTAAAAAGCATACTCTGGATTTGCTGTTGAAGTTTCAGTTCTTGCCACTGTAATGGAAACTTCATTTCATAGAAAGGAATGAAATGTCAAAAACTCAACATGTAATTTCCCTGGATCTGATCAATAGACTCTGGCAGTGGGATACAGAAACTAAGTTCTGCTCAGCAGAAGGGAGAATTTCTGACTTCTCCTCAGCAAGGAACTATAAAATAAACCTAGTTGCAACTGTGGTACACCATCTTAGCTACCTAAAGTACCTCATTTTGCCAATACAAGTTTGTACTGAGGCTACTTCCAGTTTTGGAGTAAGCTTGTTTGGATTGTCTCTTCCACCTGAGAATTGAGTTAGAAAATTTTCTAGTAGTTAATCATCTTTGATAAACACATCAAAATTACTGAGAGAGCTACATCACACCCTGTAAGTAAAGACAAAAAAATACACAGGATTTTGTGGATTCTTCCAACAGGAATTACTACAGCATTTTAGAGCTGAAAACTACCAGCTAAGGTACTTTCTATGCCTGTGTAATGGTAGCCTCTGGAGCACAAAAGAAATAATACCATGTAGATTTTCACATTTTGGGTTTTGTTGTGAAAGGTTTACTAGTCAAAAGTAGGCTGCAGCTTGCATAAATTCACCAAGGCAAAGGCAGTAGTTTAGGTAAGTTCATTGTGAGCTGACCACCTGCACTATGGGCTCCCACACAGATTCTTATCCCACATAAAGCTCTTTTCTGCAGCAGATGCACAGTCAGTGTTTGAGTTGTCAAAAATAAAGTTACTTTAGCTGCGACTCAGAGTAGACAGATGGACACAAGAGGTCATGGGCAGAATAAAATGAAATAGCTTGTGCGTAGATAGCCTTACATTATCTTAATTGTTAAATAGTAAGCATGTAATTTTAAAACAATATTGGCATGGCTTAAAACATTACACTCAAATCCAGCACAGTGATCTCCTTTGTTTTGCAAACTGACCAGAGGAGTTAGTGACCCCAGGGAAATAACATCTCTCTGCATGAAAAGAATTCATGATTGAAAGTGTGGTGGCATAAACAAACCAGCAAACTTTCCTATTAATTGCAATGCTGGTGTCTCTGCTCTGCTCCAGGACAATGCACTGCAGTTCTCCCATCTACTGACCCGCTGCCTCCAGCAGCTGTGCTCCAGGACCAGGGGAGGAACGGCCCTGCGAGTGCATGACCAAGGAACATGGAACTGGGTGGGAGGTGGAAGGCTTGAGTCTGTACTAAATGAACGAGACCTAGCAGGCAATCTAACCAAAGTGAAATGAAGTAGAATGGATGGATTGAAAAGGAAGTTTTTCCTAGCACATAGTCTGTGTAGAAATAATTTTTAAAAAATCACAGGATCATAAGGTATTTATTACAGCACATTAGAAAACCATTTTTGTTCAAGAATTTACAGCAGCTCCTCACATTTTCTTTCTAAAAACTCCTAGCTTTTTAACCTTTTCAAATACAAATTGCTTACATGTAGAATATACAGTATGTGCTTAGTATTCATGTAAGATTCTTGCTGGTGAAAATTTTTATTTTACTTTGATAACACTTTCTTAATTTGGATATAAATCTAGCTTTATATCTTTTCAAACAGAAAAACATAGTTCATTTATGTGATTATTCTCCCTATAAATCATATAATATGCACTTAGAATACGCTGGGGGGAAAACTATTCTCTCTTTTCCTTTATGCGCTATAATATATCAGTTTCTGGGGCAATAATTTAAAGTCCTAAATGTTGTTAATGAAATCCTCTATTATTACAGTTCTGGGAAAGAGGTATTTTAAATATGTAGCTTCTGGAACATATGGGCTTGGGAAATGTTAAAAATGTGGCACTCAATTCCTTGAAGAAGCTGTATTTAAAAAGAATATTATGCATTAATTTTGCATGTGAGGTTCTTTTTTTTTACTAAATGCTCCCAATATGTTGTTCTTTTCTTAAATGTGGTGAGATTCTCATAAATAAAAGGTCTCCACAATTAGCCAGTCTTTGCCATCACAAATATGCCCTTGTCTTAGTCATTGGGTTGACGTTTATACTTCTAGCAGTGGACATCTGGAGGCAGTGTGAATAGCGCAGTCACCCAAGCACAGGTAGGTCTGACAGGCCCATGGGCATTGCTGAGATTCCCAGGCTGCTGCTGGGGACAGGCAGCTGAGCCCAGCGCAGAAAGGCTTTCAGGGGTTAAAAGGCACCGCAGGTCTGCACCTAGAGCATCCTGGTTTTGTGCTCAAGGTTAATCAATAATCAGTCAGAGGAAGAAGTTGTTAACAGAGAATCAGACAAGCTCTTGATTTTCATTTGCATCCTTCTGCAGCATGTGGTACAAGTCTCTGTCTCAGCCACTTGAGCACTTTTACCAGAGAGCATTCCTTCTTTCTGTAGGACATGCTGATGTCACACAATGTCTTTTGCTCTTTTCTAATGCCACATAAAAGTTTTCAAGGATTTGTGTTTCCAGTAAGTATAAAAAGTTTTGAATATCTAAGTATATCTAGTGAGAGATATTTCTGTTTGATGGTGTAAAGGAAGACTAAAAATAAAAAAGACCAACTCTTCCTGGGGATTACTCTTGACAATGCCATTAGGTAATTGTCTTAAGTCCAGAGAAAATTATTTCTTTAGCCTGACAGTCCCATGAATTGCAAGAATTAGGTATTCTTGTGGAATTTGGCACATAGTTGAATGAAAATCAGGTCCACTATCCAATCTAGAAAGGTACATAGGTCAAAACATAGTCTTTTTCCTAGCTATTGGATTTTCTGTACTCCATCATAATTGGTTCCTTAATTTGAGGCCATAAAGGCTAACTCTGCTGCAATAGCAGGCATAGATAAGTACCTTCTCTCAAAAGAAATACATGTTCTGGTGTTCTGATGGCATTCCTTGTGGGAAAAGATAAAACTTCTTTGCAAATGTCTGGTTTATATACAAAAATTGTATAAATTGCTTATATTTATTTTCCTTCAGAAAATTTTTCTCAGCAATGTCTAAATGTATTTCTACTTAATAATAAGCTGACTTAATTTTCTACCAGAAAAAATATGGTATGATGAGGCATACTAATAAGCACAGCTGTATATTCCTTTCTTGCATATGTGTAAAAGAATATACTTTTGAATATTCTTACAAAAAGTTAAAAATATCACTTGTAACATTATGGTTCAAGCATTCACAGTGTTGTAAGAACCAGCTAGTATATTTTTCTTACAAAAATACTAGAAGTTTTATAAGAGAATGAGAGGATACAGAAAGAAAATTTTCTAGTCAATCAATAAAAGTCCCTTTGTCAGATTCCTCTGTGAATTGCAAATATATTGCACAGAGAGCAGAACTGGCCATTGCAAAATCCCACGTAATTTGAAAAAATCATTGCAACCCCAGTAATTGACAAGATTCTGAAATACTATCTTGAAAAGCTGAAGACCAAACTTTATATCGCTGAAATGGAGGAATGGAAGAGTAGATAGATTACATATTTCTGGTTGTGTTGTGGCTGCAGGGCTGCAGCTGGTAGGCCTGGAAATGAACCTGACAAACTCCTTTTCAACCCCACTGTATATATCCACCATTAGAAAGCCCATCTATAATATATATATAACTGGCAGCCCTGTAGTCCTCCTACCTTTAGAACAGCTGTTTTATGAGCAGAAACACACCATCTAATCATCACACATACTCAGAACTGTATCATAAAACTGCCATAACAGACTGTCCTTCTTTCTACCAACTTCCCAAGCAGTTGTCTAATGCTTCAGGAAAAGAAAAAAAACAGCTGATAAACCAGATTCTGAGTGAGAAAATGCCTGACTGAATTTTAAAATTTGTTCATTGCCAGTTAGAAACTCATAGTATCTGATTCAACAGTAACAGATACCAGGCCTGAAGGGACAGTAAAGAATTAACTCATCTGAATCTAGTCAAGGATAGAGACTGGGGGCTTTGTCTTGCATTAATTCTACTATACATGTTCCATCATATGCCAAACATGGTGGAAAATAAAGGAAAAATAAGATTAGTTTGTGTAAGGTCTTCTAAATATAGAAAAGAAATAAATGCTGTTTTATCTAATTGTTGAAGACACTGCTAAAAGATAATGATTAACCAATGGTGAGAGCAATATAAAGTAGGTTAATCATCTAGAGCTCACACAAACCCTTTTAGCCTCTAGTTAGACTTTTCCCTAAGGTATCAACATAATTTGAATTTCAGAAAAGAGCTTAACAGAATATAGTTCTTTCTTTTTTGTTAAATAGAGACTTGCACCATAAAAAATCAACTTTACCTTTTCTAAATTTCTGTGTAATCATCTGATCTGAGCTAGTAGCTTAAAACAGAGTAATGTGAATATTTCCCATTAGCTCAAGAGAAGGCAGTGGTAAAGCTCCCACCAAGTTTTTTAGTCCTCTGTCCAAGATACTAAGTACTTGGAAATTCTCGTGAAGCTAGATAATCCCTGCTAAATGAGAAAGGTTTTATACTATGCTACATTACACGTCTATGCTCTCCATTCCATGGGGATACAAATCTGTACTCCATCAGTGAATTCAATGCAGCTAATTTATGCCACCTGGGCATCTGACACACACAAAAAATTGCTAAAAGATGACTTCCCAATGTAATAGTGATAGAAATGAAAGGCAAACCTAAGAGGAAAAACCCCATAATTCAACCCATGACCATGTGTATGAAAAAGCAGCATTTGTTTTCATTATCTTTCTTAATAATTCTAGATTAAAAAAATTCCAAAACTCAGTTTTGCCTCTCACACTGTTAATAAAATGTGTTACTGTAGTACTGAGGAGCAGAAATTTAGTGAGACTATATTAAATCTAATTGATTTTAGGCAGCCATCAGGGATATTCATAACAAGGAGGAGTGGCCTTAAAAATACTGAGCTCTTGCATTGTATTTGTAGGATGTGTCATAGTTCTCTCAACTCCCACTCCCCAAATTTAAAAATCTAAATTTTGCACTGCTGAGAACATTGCAGCTGTCATTTAGAGATTAAAAAGAGCCTATGCATTTAAAAAAGAATTATTTTAGTTATTTGTAAGTCTAGCATGGTTGATTTTACTAAATTTTCATGGTTTTGAAAATAACTGAGTTTGTAAATTTTATAGTGGTAAAGAAGGTAACAAATTCTCATGCATGACTAACCTTGAGCCAAAAAAATTGTCTTGTAACTTCTCTTTCTCAAAATCAAACAATGTCAAAAAATGACAAAAAAACCCTAATAACAATTGAACAAGTCCCACTATTATACTTCTATTGAAAGAAAATTGCTAAAAAAAAAAAAAAGCTTGCCTGATTTTACGTTTCTCCATCAAAATATAGTAGTAATTCTTCAGAGGGCTTTTGATCTACTAAGCACTAACTGCAGTGCCTTCCTAATGTAAGTCATGCATAAACAAGTTACTTAGGTATTGAAGGTTCTGAGTATAGACCATAAAGGACTGGGCATTTTAACAGTATAAAAGAGATGTTAGGTAGGTAATTTTGTATGCATTAAAGGCAGTGTTAGAGATTTATCCTCCTTTTAGGAGGTTAGAGGGAAAGTAAGGTAAAACAATTCTGACAGGAAAACACCTGAACATCACAAAGATTAGAACATCCCTTATACAAATGACACTTAGTTGCTTTACAGATTTTTTGTTGTTTGTTGTTGTTGTTTTGTTTGGGTTTTTTTTGTTTTGTTTTGTTTTTTACTAGACTTAGATCAGCATTCAGCTCCTTAGCACATGTTTTGAATTCTGCTTTTCTGGAGAGTCTTACCCTATTTTTTTCACAGGAACTTACTTGACTTTTTCTCTCCCTTTTAAAGCTGAGCTTCTTTACATGTTACAGGCCACACTGTCTTAAATAAGTCTTGGCTTTATACTTGTGCTTTTGGAGGTGAGGGGGAGAAATACAGGTAACTAGAGAAGCTTACATAGTTATATATTGGCGAATTTGCAAAAATCTTCCTGTTTCATCCTAATACTATTTTTCTAGGCAATTCTCTGATTGACTGAACTGACATCTTAGCAAAAATTATCAAATCCATTTCACTTTGAGCTTTACTTCCAGTTTAAAAGCTCAGTCATCTTTAAGGCACTCTGCCCTTCAAAGATGGTGAATCAGACACACAGCTATGGCACATGTAACCTCAGAATTCACAATATTCTCTATATTAGACTGATATTTGCCCCATTTTCTAGAACGAGAGACCCCAACTGATAATGTTCTTCTGTTGATTGACCTTGCTTTTTTTTGTTGTAGTTTAAGACATATACCTCCATAGCTGATTCTTTTCACATCTGTAATTTAGAAAAGATTCATTCTTTTCCCTTTGTAAAAGGAAATATAATTGCCATGTATTCTCAAGAGCCCAAACTGACTTCTTCAATCTGATTTTGTGCTTCCTTCAAATTACACTTTTTTTAAAAGGAAAGGAAGGGGGAAAATCAAACAAGCTAATTTGGATTTTATGAATAAACCTGCAAAGCCCAGATTCTCAGTACACAGATGAAAATTAATTTCTTATGCAATACTTCTAAAAGTAATATGGGAAGCATGTATTTCTTTCTAGAAATTTAATCATCTGGGACCCAATATGAATTTTGGAAGAATGATACATTAAACTAGATTTATTTATGTAATGTCATTGAAGAGCTTCATGTTGGAAATTCAAATCATGAAGTAAATCAAGACAAAATTATAACAGTTGACCAAAAACTATCATTATTTCCTTTTGAGTGTTTCAGTACTTTCATACACTGCAGCTCTCTCATTCTTCCTCATAAGAGCAGGGAATCACAGAGTCTGGAATGTATTTCTTACCATTGCACATATTTTGGAAGTCTCATGGTCTCCATTTTATAGAAGGGGGCAAAAGCCTAGAAGCCATGAAAAGAATCTGAATTTCCCTGAGTCCTACTCACTAGCCTAACTCTTATATTCCAGACCTAATGGCTAACCATGTCTTTGTCACTTTGAGACAGTAAACCCAGTTTAAAATGATACATATCTACTTCATCAGTGCTATTAGGTGACATGAAAACATTACGTTTGTGATAACCAGCTATCTTCCAAATAAGGTGGAACTTTTTAAATTTCAGTGTGACATGAATATGTGTTTTTAAAAACAGTCCTGCTAAAAGACAAACAACGAATCAGATTAGTCCCATGTGTCAATAATCATCACAAAGAGTTTCTAGAGACAAGAATCTCTTAATTAAGTAGGTATGACCTTAGTTTGAAATTAAACTTCTTGACAACATTTTTTGGTCTTCCAAAGATCAACGACCCCAGAACAGGGTTTGGTGGTCTCTGAACTGTGCCTGAAGGTTTGGTCTGAGCTTTTAACTCTTCTGCCCACTACAACTATTTGCTATCCTATCCTGCACCATTATAAAATAATTATAGTTTACTACTCACAACAATAAAGATCAGTAGCATTTAGGCCAGTTCCTCTGTCAGGAGGAGGACTGGAGGCAAGGGAACAGCAGAAGGAAAGAGTGTAAGACTATTCACGTGCTGCAGTTCTGACTCAAACCACATATGCCAAGGGGAAAGTGTCTGATCCAGTTTTATGGGCCTTTCTACTGTGATAATTGGGCAGCAAACAACATAGGGATCCTGATAAACTTGCTTTCAAACTCCTATCTTGGCTGTGCTCCTCACAGAAGGAGCAAGCAGAGAGAAGAAACAAAGCACTGCTCTTCCCTGTCTTCACACTCTCCAAATTCTGCACCTCCAGTTCCTCTCCTGTAACATTCACAGCGGTATTCCTCTGCTAATCTCCTGTGTAACACACACTTCAAAACTTGATTTCTCACATGGAACCAGGGAGAGCAGGTACTTTGCATAAGGAGAATGAAATCAGAGAGAGAGGTATCCTGACAGTAAGTTTAGGACATAATGTGGAGGTTTGAACAATGCATCACATAGTACATAAGAGGACCAAAGGAACCAGCAAAGAGGGAGCCTGAGGCTCACATTACCACTGTAAAATTCACCCAGCTCAAAAGCATATACCAGCAGCAACTGGAAATCCAGGCACAGTTAACTTCTTACTGTACTAATCCTCATTTTACATACTTGTTTATACATAGCCCATTCAGCCTTCAGCAGCTGAGCTGTCTGAGATTTGTACTGTGAAGGTTCATGGATGCATGAATATTTGAGCTTTAATTATTTTATCCAAACAGGTTTGTTCTGCTTTAATCACAATATAACTAGATTTCAAACTATACATCTTTAGAATGCACTGAGGGGGAAAATGAGTACCAAATAAAATCTTATTAACTTTATGCAAAATGAAAAAAAAAACCAAAAAAATAACAAAAAACGTGTACAAAGCAGCACATGAGGGTAGTTTTAAAGCAGGGGAAAAAAATCATAATTATTTAAGGCACAGAGATTAACTATTTAGAATTCCTACCAGCAGGCAACTATATTAGTAATAGTTACTGGTAGTCTCAAGTACTCGGTAATAATTAATATAATAAAACACATTTCAAAGTAGAAATGAATCAAGAAGACTTTTAAAAAAAGTATAAGTCAGCATAATGAGCTAAAAATTAAGGAATAACACCCTCTAAATTTAACAGCAATTTTTAATCAGGCTGAAATACCAAATAATACAATTGAGATGGTTTTGCAGTTAGCAATTGATCTGCTGCATATATGAAAAATATTCAGGGCAAAAGAAAATATACATATATGTCGCAGATTAATTAAATAAAGTAAAAACTGTATTAAAGCCCATGTATAAAAAGGAATTTCCCATCTCAGGCAGCCAACTAATATGATCAGTTTTTATATCAAGCAACAGTATTTCTGGAGCACTGATTTTTCATCAGGATAGAACCCAGGCTACAAGCATGAAGAGACACAGAATGAGCCCTCTTTTTTATATACAGGATTATAAAAGGATTTTTTTAAAAATGGAAATTTTAAGCAGATTTAATTGTTCAGTTGAGTTAAAAGACATTAAAAGTACGAAAAATAAGCAACTACTTTTTTTTCAACTGACAAAGCATCAGATGTTATTTATTCTTTCACCCAGCAGACGGAGACCAGTTGTTTGGATGTCAGCTGTTGAAAAAATCTTTGTGTGAAAGTTAAAATGCTCACTGGAAAAGCACAGTTCAATTAAACATAGTCTGCAGAGATCAGTCAGAGAAGGTCACACTTTACTGACACACAGGAGTACTGTGAAGACGTTACTGCCATGACTGATGAAAGGAATCCAGTAGATTTATGATACCCTGATTTGACAATGCCCTTCTCTCAGAAATTAATGACTACAGGACAGTGCTAGGACATAGGGAGTAAATGAAACTGTTAGTTTAAAATAAGAGCTGGTAAAAATACATTTGAAAGCTTGGGTTTTTTTCCAGTGTTCTGAGGAGGAATTATTAGGTGTAACTCAAACTTCTAGTACACCCATATTATTTGGTTTGGGACAAGGATACTGATTCCTTTTAAAGAGTAACTATATTTCAGGGACATTACATTATCCAGAGGAATCAGCAGATGACCAAGTTGATTCTAAATGGAGGTTAACCCGTGTAAGAACCAGCACGCACACACCTTGTGTAGTAATGCTGTTTCGAAATGAGGAGCTGTGAAACACCCCTGAGCAGTGCCTTCTGTGCTGAGGGCCATGGCATCAGCATCTCCCACCATCCAAACTATAAAACACAACAAAAACACAGACCTGTGTCTGCTATTTAAGATGCTTAATACAGGCCAGCTGGGTAACCACTTGCCATGGGACTACAATGTGTTGTCCCATGCTGAAGTATCAGATATTTACCAAGTCTTTGGACAAACTCAGGAATAAATTAACTGGTGTATACCTACATTCAGCAGCTTTTTGAAGGCCTGCCTGGAAGACACAGATGTTTAAAATTGTTTTCATAAATTCTATCAGTGCCTCTAATGGAATAAAAACCTTCTTATATAAATATTAAGCTACCCAATACAAGTCCAGATCTAGTACAGAATTTTAAGAATTTCTAATATCACAGGGAAGGTGTCACCTTCTGTGAAATGCAGCAAGTTTTCAGAGTAATTGCTGAAGAGCTCTATGACCTACACATCAGAAGTGCTTTTAAGATTTCCCTGTAATTGAAACTTGTGTTACTAAGTTACATTAAAAAAATGTTGATTTTTCTCCTAGATGAGAATTGAGATGGTATAAAGTAATCAGAATTACAAACAAGCATCAAAGACAAAGTCAAACTGGGCTAGAGAACCAGAAATCATGAGTGCAAGAGATGAGCTTGAAACTAGGATAAAGGATAACTAAAGGCTGGATAAAACAATACATATCCACAAAGATGAGACATTATCACAATATTTTTAGAACCAATTAAAACTTTCATTTATTTTTTTCCTGAACTTTTTTTCCCCTGATCTGGTCTGAAGGGAATTTCTTTTTCCTACCTTTGAGAAAAGTGTTTTCTACAAGGCAGACAATCTGACTCTTCAGGTTCACATGTTAAAAGATGCCACAGTCCTTGGAGTTTGAGCCCCACTGTAGGTACTGTACATGCACAGGGATCCCTTCCCCAGTGAACTGAAGACCCCAGACCCCCTTACTCTGCTTCACAGCATGTCATGTGCAAACACTAGCCGGTCACCTGAACCCCCTACACCTCTGAAAACTGAGATTTCCAGATGGCAAGCTGATCTGACTTGGTTACTGAAACAGTGTTGTAGGAGCTGAAGGAACTAGAGCGCTTGGAGTGACACCCCTACCTGATTATTTTTGAGCAATGGGAAAGGTAGTTCAGGTATGGGCAAGCGCCGCAGCTCATTAGCATTTTAACCAAGTCATTTTTATGTAAAGGTTTTAAAACAGAACCAAGTTACCATGGAAACTGATTGAAGCAAAGACTTACTGTAAATTCTTTTCTAGACAATGATAACAGGACTGACAGGTGGGCTGTAAAAGGAAAATGAGTGCAATACAGAGTAAGGCATGTTGATCTGTTTCCTCTTCCTATAAGTGCTGTCATTTATAGCTCTGCTTTATCTCTACTATTTTCTACAGAGATATATTGAAAATATTTTAAAAGAAGCTCCCACCTAAATGAACCTTTTATTTTGTCATAATCATATTTGCAAGGGGGTGTACATGCTCTAGAGAAAAGAGCTAAAGGGCAGGGCACTCCACTTATTTTCCCAAATTATTATGTCTTGCCAGAACCATCAGGGAGGGAGAGCCATCACTCAGGAAACACATTTGCATAAAGTGCCCTTTCCCACCAGTATTTATATTTTGGTCCTGAAATATGCTCTAGGTACGTTTACATCCTAGCACAGTGCTCCCCTTGCACACTATGAAAGAAGGTAACAGGAATTAAGTGGTTTTACTAAAGAAATACCCCTTTTCCCTTTCCCATAAATTTAATAAGTATACTTATTTTCTGAAATCCTACTAAAAAAAAATTATTTGTCTCTGTAAATATCTTTCTTACCCTGATGGATGATGGTAAGAATAACAGAGATTAGAGAACACAGCCACCAAAACACAGTGCCAAAGATTTAAGAAGGGAAATTGGCAGAATGAACAGCAGAGTTTGTACCTTTTCCACTTGGAATAGTTAGCTGTCAGCACTGGAAAAGATTTCAGCACATGAATATGCAATTTTTTTTATTTTTTAAATTTTAATTCTGTGCTGGCTGTTTCTACCTGCTGTGCTTAATTTCAGAACCTGGTGTTATCATTAGAGAAAAATAATGTCCTTTGCAATTTAATTTTCTACCACAAGGAAGACAGGAGAAGGGGGAGATTCGTACTTGAATTTGATACTTTTCTAGTCCAAAGTTTCTTCTTCTTGGTTCTGCCTCTCAGATGGCAGCTGTGTTTGTACATGCCCTCCTGACACAAGCCATAAAGCAATTTTTTTCCACATTTTAGGACATTTGCTGTCATCAACAGACATGTTTGGTCCCACTACAGTAGAACCACAAGAGATAGCCACTTTTTCCAGCATGTTTGCCTTACGGCTAAAAGTAACAACAGCAGCTGCTTTTGTTGTCGAAAGTAAATATACTTCTCACCTTCAGCCTCTGCCTTCCTCAGCACTGTGGGGGTAGGGACGTGACACAGGGTTCCTGCTAAGTAACCACAGTTAAAATGGTGTTTGGTGTACGGCATAAATTTCCAGGCAAATAAGAATGCTTTTCATTTAATATCATCCCTGTGAAAAGCTGGATACCTTAATAAAATGTGGCATGCTCTAAGGAAACACATTTTACATGTTAAAGTGTAGGAAGATGAGACTAATGGCAGAACTCTGTGATAAATGAGGTACAAGCCACCTCTTACTTGTCATAAGTGAATTTTGGTAACTGAGCTTATTATATGTAAAGCGTTTTGGCAACACGACAAAGGGAATTGTGAATCCAAATTCTACTCTTTTTAAGCTAATTACATCCTTTTTATGGCTCTGTCCACTGTACAATATTTGGGTGTCTGTAAACCACAGAAAGCTGGCAGTCCAGGCTCAGTTGTCAGGCACGCTTGTGCAGAGGTTTGTGCAGACCTTGAGACTGGACACTCAAGGACTCCCCGCATTAAAGGCAGAACCATCTAAAGGAAGCCATTTTAAGTATTTCTACACTTTTTGTCTTCATTCGGACAAAAATCCTCCTGGAAAAGGGCCAAAAAATATAACTGCTGTCCTTCTCAAGCAAATAAATTCCCCATGAATGTAAAAATTATTCAAATATATGTTTTTAATTCTAGAAATAGTGTCCCAACAGTTAGAGTTTAATACAATTAAAATTCCTTGGCACTACTGTACATTCTCAAGTTTTAATTATTTTTCATACCTGGTTGTATGACAAAAATGTGTCATTTCAAATAATCATCATCAGATTCCACATACAGGTGTTTATCTTGGACTTAATTGAGGAAGTCAGAGGCTTAGAAATAAGAATGTTGTTAACAGTTAAGTTCATAACACAGGACAATAGAATTTTAGTTTACAAATTCTCACCTAAAGGCATGATTATTCAAAAGCAAAGGTGGGGACAAGAGGGACAAGAGATGGAGGAGGGATTCTTAGGAACTTGAAAAAGCCAAAATATAAGTTCTGAGGGAAAATAACCAAAACAAAACATAAGGATAGCTCTTCAAAACCTAATCAGGATTCTGTGAAAATCACTGAACTTCGCAGAGGTGTCTCAGCTAGGCACCTTGATGTAAACTTCAAGATCAGGCCTCAAAGAAAAGAGATTAATGCTGCAACTAAACTAGTCTGTGACACCTCTAAGCATGACTGGTCACTCTAAAGGTGTTGTTTGGATTTACAAAGGACAACTTACCAAACACTAGTATTTTCCGTTTCTCATAAGCACACATTTTGTGTTCTAAGACACACATTACTTCTACATGTTTGTGTTGACACATTTTGTGCAGAAAAAATGTATATACATAGGTTCTATGCTTGGATTTAAGTGGTTAGCAATACAAAAATAAGTCAGTATTCGCATCAGCAAACTCACTACTTCAGCACTCTAATTGTTCTATCCCTGTTTTCATAGAAAACAGAAAGAAAAGCAATGAAACAAGAAGTCTGTCATTTACCCATATGTAACTCATGAATATTTGTCAATGCAGGTTTTTCAAAACAGAGGCCACACTGGTTTCATATGTGATGAGGAGACAAGCAAGCAGCGGAGAACGGCAGTAGATACGACGCAGACCCACAAGAAAGACAAATTAAGGACAAAAAGACAGACCTGTTTCTAAAAAATCAGGTAAGGAATTCAGATAATTCTGTATAAAGTGTACAATGTACAAAAAGTTGAACCAAACAGTTTATCTTGCCCTTCCAAAATATTTCTGATAATTCCTTCTATATGTGTCTATGGACATATGTACACACACACATACATACACCCTACTAACCCCGACTCACACAATTAATTTACTTTTTGTGCAAAATTGTTCATACCCTCAGTGCAAATATTTATTATATTGGTATCCTACATTTCATTTAATAAAATCAGTTTCCTGTATTTCATTTTATTCCTGCATTATTTGCTACAGGAATCCAAACAAGCAGTGTTTTGATAGAGGAGTAAAAGTGAGTTGTGTTATGTATGCTACTGTTCTTTCTCAATAGCCCTAAAAGTTCTCAAACCTTACGATGTCCTGTCCTCAGACTGATCTCTTGGGGCATTGCAAGTGCACTTCAGAAAAGCACCAGCTGTTATCACCCACCTCTCCCTTCCTGCAGGGGGAAAGTTCATTTAGAGCTTGGGCACACATTTCCTAAGCATGACCAGAGAGGAGTAGAAATATATTTACCAAAGAGCAAATCTGGATTAAACAGGGAAGAACAATTAATCCTTTCCTCTTCTGCTCCCCTGCTTTGGAGAGAAGTTGCTGTACCACTTGTCGTGTCACGGTGGGAACACTAAACATGGTAGACACTGCATAATCTCTATACCCTAAAACAAGCTAGAAACTAGGCTAGCTGTTTGTTACATGATGGAAGTGTTCATGACAGAAACATCCTATTAACTTTTTAGATATACTTACTCTTAGAATAGACTGAAATTATATTTTTGCCACATACAGAAGATGGAAAGAAAATCATAGCTAAACATTACACATCTGTCTACGTAATTAGTACCTCTCCCTTCCACTCACAAAACCAAAGCTAATCTGAGATGCTGGTATAGCAACACACATGAAGTATTTAGAAATACTTGCTTACAGGTTTTTGCATTCCTTAGTAACACCATCAGCTTATCACACCCATTTAGTATACCCACAAAATAGAAATTCCTTTACATATAGCCCCTCTAGAAGTACTTCAACTCATCTAAAATCCTTATTTATGCTTCTACTTAATTTTCACAGAACAGCATCTAATAATTCCAGACAGCATGTTTCAGAAGACTGACTCCAAACCTAGTTCACTATTGAAAAGACACATTCTATGATTT
The DNA here is from genome assembly GCA_013400915.1 of Pardalotus punctatus. NCBI lineage: Eukaryota > Metazoa > Chordata > Aves > Passeriformes > Pardalotidae > Pardalotus > Pardalotus punctatus. Next base: position 560,737 of record VZTX01007008.1, read on the forward strand.
CCCAAGAGCTCTAAAGACATTAAAACAAAAATCCTCAGTCAAGCCTCACAAACTATATAAATATTACTGTTAACATATTAATTATATGTTGCACAGTTCATAATAATGCACTATTGTGTTCGTGATAACCTTTTGCAGTTTGGTAGGATTGCCACACATTGAGACATTCTGCCAGTTCCTGGTGCATTGTTGGTTGATAGCTGCTGCATGTTTGCAGAGTATCAGAAAAGATGCCTCTAATGGGAGGAGCAGCACCATACAGCTGGATTTTCTCTAGGACATGCAATATTCATCAGTTACAAACTTGGGAACATCATACTGTAAAAGCTACATGATAAAAGACACTGCATGGTGTTACAGCTGATTCCATTTGCAATATGATATGTTATTATTTTGTATTACCTTGGGGAGTGCACTAAAAGTGAAAGAACAGAACACACTCAATGCATATAGAAAAATAAAGACAAATTGCATAGTTCTTAATTATATCAGTAAGGTCTGTAACTGAAATGGAGATGAAACTAAGTAAAGAGTTGAAAGTGCACTGCACTACTTTGCAGCTACTGAAAAGTAATAAATTTTATAAGGAAAATTTAAACAAGAAGAAATTGCCAGCCACAATATGTAAAAGACTACAGACAACCATAAAGCAGGCTTGACTCAAAAATTAGCAAATGCTAAATATATTCCCAAAATACGGTTTTACATCAAAGGTAATTTTACATGGGGTAGGCTGGAGAAAACTTTTAATCAGTAATCTCTAAATGAGATTCCATAGGCACAGATATAATAAAACCATTAACCAAATTATTTTAAAAATTAAGTGGAAGGATATTTGCTGAAAATAGTTAAAGTAAAACAATAATAATTAATAGTGTCCATTTGATATCAGGTAAGTGAGCTGCCCCTAGGGCCTAAGAAATTTCAAAACAAATAACAACTCCAAATTTAAAAAGGCTTTTTCTCTACAATATATAAGAATTCAGATGCAGATTTGTCTGACTGAAATAAAATCCAGCAAACATTAGATCACTTTGGGAGCTGTCATTCAGCCATCACTGAAGTTTTAAGTGAGTAATTTTGTGATATCAAATAACAGAAACCTACAGGCCTGCTGGTTTCAGTAGCTTGGCTCTAAACGCAATAGTCTATCGGATGAGACATTTTAAGATCTGTTACAAGAACAGATTATTTTCAAATTGTTCATGATAATTGTGCAATGCTTCAGATGACATCTTCAAATCTATCATCTATTCAAGTGTTCAGTTTGAGCAGCCAAAAAGTAGATTATTCCGGTTAGCCAGATATTTAGCAGGATTTAATCAGATAAATTCTAGTAACTCCAAATATTTCCTATTATGGGTTATGCACTTTGCTTTCCTGTTATTTTACAACCCATTAGGAAGATTTTTAATTTTTGGTAAGTCATTTAAGTGTCTCAAATTCATTTACAGATAAGAGAAGCTCACAGTAAAGTGAACAGAAGATCATGGCTGTATGGCCCTTGCTAGCTTGTACTCTCTACCAAAACCCACTGGGCACAGTTTACCACTCTCAAAGTTTGCCACTGCACTGGTTTACATTTGTAAGTCCTTGCTGCCCAGTGATGGCAGGAGGGGCCAAGCTGCAACTGCTGTGCAAATTACTGCATCCATTTTCATTTCTCACCTAATGATAACACCAGCTCATGACAGGTTCTCCACTGTCTTATCAATCTCTATGAGGTTTTCACACATTTCACTGTGTATGCCATTCATACTTCTGCTCCAGCCATAAAAAAGGCTGATGGCAAAAATGACTGATGTCATTAAATGAGGGTTATTATTCAGTGAGATATAAGAAAAGGAGAGAAAAAGCCAGTTCTCACTAGTATACTCAAGGGTATTCTTCCTTTTTAAGAGAGCAGGAATCTTGAATATGAGTTAACTGGCAGCTCAAGTTTGAAGACACAGTGTTGTAAATATACTTGCTAAATTACCAAACATTTGTCTATTATTATCTTTTTAAAGGAAAGCTGTTTATTATTACAAGACAGAGTAATATTTGCATTTTTTTTCTTCTAAGAATGAATTCAATTCCATACTAATGAAAGATAACTACTGTTTGACAGAATTAGTGTTTACCTTACCCGAATACATTGAGAATTTACAACTACATTTTAAATACTTTGATTTCTGCTATTTTGATAAACTCTGTCACCTTGACAACAAGCATAAATGAATGCATTAGTTATGATAAATTTTCAGTGCAGCAGTTTTAGATTGGTAATGGAAAATAACTTTTTCAATACTTAGCATTTCTTCTGAAAAGATAGAAATGTTTAAATAAATATGGGAAATTAAATGTCAGCATGAATTCTTCAGACTAAAATCTTATCATAGGATGGTAATTATTTCTACTATTATTTTTTACTAAATTTACAAACTATTCAAGTTTCACATTGAACAAGTCAGAAAAAACATCAAGAAAATGATAAATGGGAGAGTTTAGGAGTTGAAGTCAAGGAAAGAATCATGTTCCAGAGTTTTCTCATGACAAAGTTTTTTTGCTTTTTCAATTCATTTAGGCACTTAATTTTTTTGATTAATTGATCATGACAGTACTAGAGTATAATATTGATTATCTTAGATGTGTTCACTTTCAGTGTCTTCAGTTAGTTTAAGAAAACACTGATAGGCCAAAAATTTGCTATGTTTCAGATAAAGAACATTCAGTAACATTTAGCAGGAAAATCAGAAACAAAGTATTTTTATCCAACCACACTTTCTAAGTAAGCAAGGTTGACGAGAGACAATATCTTAAGAGAATATCAGAGAGGGCAGAATCTTAAAAATATGACCTATACCAGAGAACATTGTACACTATAAAACCATACTGTCGATTATGCACACCTTGGTTTTAGTGAAAACACAGTATTTAAAAATTTGGAAAACTGGTTATTTTAATAATAAACTGGTTATATAAATATTAACTGGAATAATAAAACTTTTATTATGGTTAACCTCTGACTTTCACTTCCAGAGGCACTACTATACCAAAATTTATAAATATACCTCTACTTAAAAACTTGAAAAATAAGCAACTGCTCTAGGGGCGCCTCAGACCTAGCTACATACTGTTTGTGTATATTTTAGGGCTTCTTTTGATGTATAGTTAAATTGTCAATTTTCAGATGTTTCTTCAGAAAAGACATTCTGCTGAATATTTACAGTCCATCATGAACAGATATTATACCTGCTCTGCTGATTCATGTGGGAGTATGTGTATATTCACTGGATTATAAACCACGAGTGGACAACACAGTATAGTAAATAAAACATTTAAGATTCAAGTGCTTTTTTTAAATGAAATTATTCATAGCAGATTGTGAAGCAGTACTTCCAAATTCTACCTTATTCTGCTTCCTTATTTTGCTTCCTCATTATGCTTCCAAAATGCTTCCTCATTCTAAATCTAAGTCTTTTTATGCCAGGAAAAGCTGACAGACTGTCAAGGTAAACAACTGGCAAAGTCTCAAATCCTGATCACCCAGCGTGATTCTCTGTAGTTCAGAAGAAACCTCAATATCATTTGAGAGTAAGGACCACAATATGCCCTTAATGGTCCAACAATGTTCTTTTTTATTTTTAGGGGAAGTTTTCAGTAAGCACATCCCATTTTGCAAGCGAGGCTTTTTAACTGCCACGTCTTCATTGCGCATTTGGCCAATCCACCCACTAGTACTGAACAGCTTCCTATCCTCCTATTCCCAGAGATGTACATGTATGTCTTTGATATACTGAGTAGGTTCAAACGAAAACAATTATTTGAAGTAAACAACAGAATCTGAAAAATCAACAAGATGAAAAGTATAGAACAGTGTTTTCTGAGCGAGACTGCCACCCTTGTTTACACCCTCATCTCCAAGAACACTGCTCCAGATCGAGCTGCATCCTAAAAGCAACATTAATTGCTTTCCTGGAACAGACTAGTGAAATGTATGCTCAGATGATCTCTATAATTTCTTATTTTTAAAGCCCGTGACTGCAATAACATGATGCTAGTAACAATTATGTTATAAATGGTACATAACTGTATAGAAATAAACCAGCACGGTATCTAAGTCTCCACCAAAATGCAATAAAGTGGGAGGGTTTTTTTTAAATAGAAAATACAAGACTGAGCAGGACTGAAAATACCCTTTTGTTATTCTTTGCTTATCCCAGCAAAAGACCATCTTATTTCTATAAAGCAAGTTAAAACATAAAAGATATAAATTCATTTTAGCTGTTTAGAATATTATTTTTTTTGACATTGCAGATGACAGTAAATGTGATTAATGGTTGCTGATAATTGGAGTTTCATTCCAGTGGTTATTGCTTGTCAGTAACAATTAATAGCTCCACAAACCCCCCATTCATTTCACAATATTAAAGAATGATGGCTTGTGGGAATTACGCTAAACTAGCACATTCAATTAGATTTTGAATTTTATAGTATATTGGATAAAAGTTTATGGTTTTATAATAGCAGTGATGGTTTATTGTTGCATGGTAATCACTCTCATTACATGTATGTATATATGGAGAATTAGAATTTCTATAGTCATTAAAATTATCCAATTACGCATTAACATTTCTTTAAAAGCACAGAGTGCTTTGGTCTTTATCAGTAAAGATAATTTTTAATGTCAGTTACATCAGTTTTGTCCCAGTATTTGATAGGCAAGGTGCAATGTTTAAGGGAAGCAAAAAAAGCTCATGCTCCTTGGTATCAAGCACCAGCTGGAACGACACCTGGCATGGCCACCCAGCTGCACGTGCCCTGCTACAGATGGCCGGGCTCTACGTACCAGGCACTGTCCTCTCATCAGATCATTTCCCAGAATGGTAGGAAGAGAAGAGAGGAAATCTGCAGTAAAGGGAAAGATACGGGTTTTTGGAGAATCAGCACCAAACTTGAGAAGTATCCTCACCTTTGGCCTTTTCTCCAGTAAAAAACTTACTGCAATCTGAAGGGGAACAAAAAACAACAGAAAGGGAAAAGGAATCACGACGGGCACAGAGGAGCCCATGACGGAGAGAGAAAGAGCCATGTAAGATAAAGTTCACTGAAAATGTTGTCTGCATCAGGACAAAATGGTGCATAGAGTTTGATGTGAGAAACTGGAAAGGGTATAATTTCTTATGTGACAACATCAAACTTAATAGAACAATTTTTAAAGTTTCTTAACTGAGAAACCAGCAGGCTCTGAAGTTTAACATGCTTATAAGATAAATCTTGAAAATATAAGTATACTAATACAAATTCTGCCACTCTGGAAGCCAATGCCTTTCTAACACAGACATCTATATTGTCAGGATTTGACACAAAATCAAAAAGATCTTTCAAAAAAGCTTAACAAAGTGGAGAAGGGAACAATGTGGAAAAAGAGCTTTATAAAGTTAACTTAATTAGGAAGGCACATACTGATTTCACTTGCATAAGTGCTTTTGCCTAGGACTCTCCTTGACTTCAATTTTTAGATGCAGAGTATACCATTTGTATGAAAATGCTATAAATAAATGTTTCTTCTGCTTTGTCTCTTATTTCAACATGCTCTTAAAATTTGCGGATAAGTTTACTTTTCTAGTTTAATCTTGACAAATTATCTAACAAATCTCCCAAATAAAGAATATTCTACTAATTCAGTCTTGTAATTTTCTTCCAAACAAGGAAGTTATCCTCCTGTAATAGAAGGTAAGATGAGAAGTGTCTCACAAAGAACTGAATTATTTTAGCAAACCAGGTTAAGGAAAGAGTCAACAGTAAAAATGACTATGATAATTCTAACAAAAATCCAAGCCAAAACTGCCACCCATTACTCATTCTATTTTATATAAGAATTCTCCATCCAGTAGTCGTAATTTCCAAGTCAATGCTAAGCTCTGAATGAAGTCAATGAGAACAGGATCAAGACCTTTCTTATTACTATTCGATTAGTTTGTGCAGGTTTGCAAAAGCAGAAAATTACTGCTGGTCATAGGGGAACCTCCAAAGATGTACTTGTTTGTTTCATTGGAAAAATCATAATGTGAAAGTTTGGTTGATTATACAGATATGCGTAAAACCTCTCTGACTTACTCTACTTGTGGCCTTCGGACCATCTATTCAGAAATATTTTTTCTTATGCTTCCATGATATTACTATTAGTTATTTGTTTTATATTAGCACCTTACAGCTCTAATTAGCATTTGTTCTACTGTGGCAGGAACTGTATAGACCAGGTGAAATCAAGCACAGAATAAGTTGGACTAAAATAAAAAACTAACCAGCTTTGCAATTCCCAAAGTAAATTTTGGCTAAGTGTAGATTAGGTGGCTTTTTAGATCAATTGTTTTTCTTACAATTTCTTTTCAATTCCCAATGTTATTTGGAAAATGAAATTTGAAAAGAAAAAGAAAAAATTAAATTAAATTCACAATTATGACGTAAAACATCATGACTAAGAAGATCAAAGTACGCAGCATGTAAAGCAGTAATCCGATGGAAAAGGACAAGGGAGTTCAAAAAAGCAATTCAGTTCTATTCTTTGATCCAATTTAATGAAACTTTAGTCTTTCTATTGTAAAACACAAATTCAGGCATTGCAACGCCTGTTGATCCAATTCTAATGTCTTATTCAGACAAATCTTTTTGACGCTCAGTAATTCTCAGTAACTGAAAAAAGTCCTATAAACATGTGTCCCATATCCAACACCAAATTTATCAGGTGGGCCTTCTTTATTTTATGACTTAAGAACTTTGGATAAGATAATATAATCCACATTGGTAATTCAATTACCGTTTTCAAAATGTAGTATTTTGCGGACACATAAGGGTGCTAGACATTTCCTTGAAGCAAACTTCAGGGCCATGGAAAAGCCAGTATATTTGGAGAGAACAAGGGATGTCACAGCTTCATTACTAGTCCTTTTCTGGGTGTAGATTCTAGCTTCTGAGTGCCTTGCTCCTTCTCAAGTATCCAGCAATTTTAGTATGCCTTGGGCCATAAGATAATTAAAATATGCATATATTCAATAGCGTAAAAGTCATGAGAATGTGTAGAAAAATTTAGAAGCTGAAACCCGTGTTTTCTGCGTTGTAGAACTGTTTGTTTTGTTTTGTTTTTTTACTATGAATAGCACCTGTAAGTATTGAGCACAGCAAAGCCAAGCAGAACATAAGCTGCAAGCAGAAAAGAGGAATAGGCCACACAATACTCTTTTGTTCAAATGAAATTGAGGTTGTCTGAGTATGTTTTATAAACTTAGAAAACATCAGCTAGAAAAACTCTCACTAAAGCATTAGCTAGTCCATCTTTTCAGAGGATGTTGTATATTCTAGTGGCTCTGTCCGGAAAACTGCTTCTATTACTATGAAGTGGGAATAAATTCCCCCACATACTGTACTGTGATCTGGAAGACTACAACATCAGAAATGAAGATCATCTTTAACCTTCACTCTAAACCCTATGGTTTTTTAGAATTTGCAGGTTTTCTGCTTATTTACTAGCAGTAAATATAGTAATGAACATAGTGCTGGAGAATTTGATCTAATAGAAGAAATTAAAAACTTAGTATTTTACTACTGCTGTTTATGCTTACAGTTTGCAGCTTCATTCCTGAACTTCAGAAGAAGCAAGATTCTTTTAGCCTACACTGTCAGTGTAAAAATTCTCTCTCTTCTACTCCTGCCTTACACAATGAGAAAAATACCAAAAACCTCAAAAAGAGTTTGGCTACAATTTTTAACAGGAGGGTTATCAGTATTTGCTATTATTTCACAGCAGGAAAGACCATACAATTATAGGAAGAAGTTTCCAACAGACATCGGTATCACAGCTTCTATATTCACATCATTGCTATGCTTATCAGGTGCATGGATTTCAGGCAAATGCCTTCTCTGATTCATCCTTCTTACTTTCTATAACTTATGTTTAATAAGCAGACAGAACCTTCTCTGAGCTTTCCTGGCAGGAGGTAATTGTTCTACACTCTCTGCAGTTTCCTCGTCAGCACTATAACATATATCAGTTGCTAATGGTTAATTAATTAGTGCACTTGCAGTTCAGTCTCTTAAAGAGTGAAATTAAATTTTGTGGCTTTAGCTTACAAGAACATGGGCTCAAAACACGCATATTTAACCTGGTCAAAGCAGTTCCTTGGCACATGGGGGAGGGAGTTGCAGACCTGACTTTTATTCCAGGTGGCACTTGACTTGAGGTTCACTGTTGGTATCAATGGCCAGAATGATTTCCTTGCAGCAAACATGGGGAAGTATGCCCTTTCCTCTCATAGAAAAACTATTTATCCACTCCTACAATAGGCTACATATACCGCTGTAACTGAGTCAGGAAATAATCACTCATCTAAATTTTGTTTACATTTCCCTGAAACTAAGTCTTAGTGAGAGTCCAAACCATTCTTGGAGCACCATCAGTGCTAGGAATTTAGCACGTGAATTCATTCATCCTGGAAAGTTAAGGATTACATTGTCATCATTTGCCCAGACTTTATTCAATAGCTCGTATTTACATGCATACACTGAAGAGACCAATTGGGGTTTCACCCTTTTTACCAGAAGTGTTGCTGATACCTAAGTGCATTTGAGGAAATTATGCCTAGATATCTTGGAAACCATGATAAACAGAACTATCTGGAACTATTCCCATGAACAGATATTTCAAGATCTGTTTTCATAAACCAGAAGTATTTTCCTGAAGCATTTCAGATTTTATGAATTTTCACTGAATGGAAATCCCATTGATAGGATCACTTGTCTGGACTTCTGACAGGTTGCCCCAAAAGATCCAGAAATGTTTCAGATTTTTTAGTTCTGAGCAAATATGATGGTTTGAGAAAAACTGGGATCAATGCATGCAAAATGGAAATCTTTTAATAAGGTTTTTAAGGCATACTATTCCTACTTTCATATCTGGTTCTCAAAGTAATATTGAGAATGACCTCTAAGAGGTACTTTAAATTTTGGAAACTGATGATGGCCACTTAAAGCCTCTATAATACTGCAGGCAACTGCAGCTATGTCATCATACAAAGAAAATAAAAAAAACCCCATCTTTGAAAAAAGAAATTACAAATGCACTTTTAGATACTGAACTAGTCCAACTTCCAATAAATAATTTTTGCCAGAATTTTTTGTCAGCTTTGTTAAGTTTACCTGATATGCCTATGTCAGTTACAAATTGTTTCTACAGAAGTGGATTTTATCTCATGATTTGCATGACTATCAGTAGAGATAAGAACCCAGGAGAATAAAAGGGTTTTTTTCTCATGCTATATAGGGAGCTTAATTAGCAGTAATTTAATTCTGAGAACAACTCTCATGTTGTCTCCCTTATTTCCCAGAAGAGCTACTGCTGAGATACTTTGACATATTTTTCCTTGCTATAGGAAAAATGCACCTTGAGCTCTTCCTTCTCTTTTTCTTTAATACAAAGAATTTGTATTAAGTATTTATATTGCTCCAAGATTAAAAAAAATTTGAAAAAAACCCAAACAAAACCACTAGAACTTTGTCTATAATTCATTGGGATTTGACTTTGATGAGTACTCTTCCTATTGAATTCACAAGGACACAAGCTGGCCCAAAACTTATGTCTCTCATAAAAGAAGCAATCAAACAGCAGCCCTCAAACCTGGAAATAAAATAAAGTCAAAGGACTTTGGGTTTTTTAAGAAGAAAAAGATGTTTGAGAAAATAGAAATTTTTTAAGGAATTTTTTAGCCAGCTGGAATAAAAGAGATGATTTTTAGTATTTTTCCATTTCTTTGAAGCAAAGTTTTTCATCTCCTCTAATGCTAAACTGCAAATACCAGGAGAAGAACTGCAAAGTAATTTATGAGTACCTGGAAACAACTGAGTTTGCCATATGGTTCTTATGTACGGAGTTACACTTCTGAGTTTCAACTATGCAATATTTCAGAGTGAACTACATCAGTTTCCATTACAGTGGAAATGTCTTACAGAGGAAATTTCCCCTCAGTGACTTTTTGCAGAAATAGGCATCTTAGGCAAAGTATGCGTAAACTTTGGGCTACTGTCTGGCAGTTCAACAAGACAGAATACCTGTTACATGTGCATTACTCAGAATCACCACTTTTAAATTAGTCATTTAAGAATAAGGTTGGCTGTAGTCAGTTCTTTTAGCCTATAAAAAACCGACAGATGGGGAAGCTGCACTACAGTTCAACAGAATAACACATTAGCTTCTAGAATTCTTCTCCCCATGTGCTCTGCCTGGCATCCCACTTCCTTGGAGGCCTGAATACATTTGAATAGGTACTGTATTAAAAGAGCATAGAGTTAAGTGCTACCAAACTGGCTGGTTGTCTCTGTTTACTTCCTCTTGGATGCAAGAATTCGAAAAGAAGTCCTTTAACTTTGATTTTTACTTTGTGAGAAGGATTCCTTCATGATAAACCCTTCCTATGGATACTATCAGATGGACCTATTTTTTTCATATTTTTCTACTGCAGTTATTTTAGAAAAGGCAGTACTCTGAAGTCCTCTGCAATTTACTTCAGCCATTCTGTATGACTAAGACATTTTGTAAACTCAGAGTGTGAATACAGATTAAGGCAATGTGATAAATTATGCAGAACATAATTGATGAAGAAATGGTTAAATGCGCAAAAAGAACAGGAAACTGAGTGAATTTGCATCAAATTCTAAACATTTTCACTATCTGTTATTATTTTGATTAATCAGTATGGGCACCCTTTGTTTATTTTGTTTCTTTGAGAGGGAAGAAAACAGAATATATTGCTTGGATAACCTTCTTTTATTTTCCATTTTAAATTAGCATTTCTACTCTTAAAACATGAGACTTGCTTTTTTAGAACATTTATAAAGATTTAGCTTCCTAAGTACTTCATGTTATTGGCTATAAAAAACTTCATATATTCCCACCAATGAAGCAAACAATCCCAATGGATGCAGACTTTGTATCGCTCAATCACGTCGAATTACAGCAAAGTGGCAGTCAAATTTTCAGTGAAAGCAGTTTCTCTGTTTTGTTTAGAGAGCATAATTTCATTGGAAAATATTTCTGGTTAGAAACACTTCTGACTTTTAGTGTAGAAATGTAACATTTGTGTTGCAAAGTCATTCTTTGGCAAGGATGTTTTCTGAGAGAAAATATATGTACTTTAACTGCTTCTCAATTATTTTTTTCAAATGAGAAACAGTAACAAAGGGCTATGGGAATTATGGTATTTTTTCAACTTGCTTTCAAAATGATTCTTAGTGGCAAAATGTGGGGTACAGGATGTTGAAAGCAGGATAACAGGCCTTGAAAGCCAGACTGATCTTCTGTCATTGGTGCAGAAGAAACCTTGGGATCAGTAAACACAGACTGATCACAGGGGAAGTAGGAGGAGCATGCAAAGGGGGTCGTAAACCGCAAGCCCATGCAAGAGTAGAAGGACATCGCTTGTTACCGTAAACGGTAGTGTTTGCTTAGTACCATAAAAGATATTATTGTAAAACAAGATAGTTGACTGGAGTACGCTTTAGTGTAGAGTTACCTCCTGGTTGTGTTAAATAAGTATATAAGGATTTACTGATGTGCAAGAAATGTTTTCACCTACCCTCATGGAGACTGTGCCTCAATTGCCACTGCAAAAGCCATATGATATAAGACAGCACTTCCCCAGAAGATGTCAAGGTAGAGCTGAACACTTTCAATATATTTTGTATGTGTATATTATAGTCTCCTTTACTAATATCTTCTAGCTGGAAAAACAGTTAAAAATATTTGGGAAAAAAAATACAACTAAAGAAAAATATAATGTAAAAATAGATACATTTGGAAACGAATTCACACTTTTAGTCACCTTTCTCATGTGAATTGTTTTCTTACCAAAAATTACATAACTATCTTGTGACAATACCAAGCTGGGCAGGAGTGTTGATCTGCTGGAAGGCAGTGTAGCTCTACAGAGGGATCTGGACAGGCTAGATTAAGAACAATTGCCTGAAGTTCAAGGCCACATGCCAGGTCCTGTGCTTGTGTCACATCAACCCCATGCAGCCCTACAGGCTGGGGGCAGAGTGCCTGGAAAGTGGCCCAGTGGAAAAGGACCTGGGGGTGCTGTCAACAGCAGCTGAACATGAGCCAGTGCGTGCCCAGATGGCCAAGAAGGCAGGTGGCATCGTGGCCTGTGTCAGGAATAGTGTGGCCAGCAGGACCTGGGCAGTGACTGTCCCACTGTACTGGGCACTGGTGAGGTCACACCTCGAGTTGTGTCCAGTTCCGGGCCCCTCAGTACAGGGAGGACATTGAGGAGCTGGAGCAGGTCCAGAGAAAGGGAACAAAGCTGGTGAAGGGTCTGGAGCACAGTTGTGACAAGGACACCTGAGGGAGCTCTCAAGTAAAGAGACAAGAGGAAACTGGCACAAGTTGTGCCAGGGAAGTTTAAGAGTGGATAGTGGGAAAAACATTCTTCATGGAAAGGGTTGTCAGGCATTGGAACAGGCTGTCCAGGGAAGTGGTTGAGTCATTATCCCTGGAGGTATTTAAAAGACATGTAGATGTCACTCTTAGGGACACAGGTTATTGGTGAACTTGGCAGCGCTGGGTTAACAGCTGGACTTGATGCTCTCAGAGGTCTTTTCCAACTTAAATCCATGATTCTATAATAAAACCTTTGTCATAAAAAAAAATTTTATATTTCAAAAAGTGACCATCAGAAATGTCATGATGTCTGCAAAAGTCTTCTCTACTGTTTTTGTATTTTACTTGAAAGGCCATGGAAAAATGTAAAATTTCAAGACACAACAGTGTCTTTAATGTTCTACACTGCTTTATTACTCAGACAGAAAAGACTTCATCAGTGAATTGGTTAAGTTGTATTTAACTAGGAATAACTCTCTAGGAATTCATTATATCAATAAATTATTTGTTATATTAAATCAAGTCAAATTACTGAAAGAAAATTCTCAAATGACATTTAAATGCTGAAACTTCCAAATGAAATCAGTTTCCAGTTGTTACCTGTTTTATGGTCTTTGGGGCTATATATGTAGGTTTTTGCTGATTAAAAAAAAAAAAATCTTTAAGCCTATATGTTTCATGAATTCCTTATTGGGCCCTGTTCTGCTGTATACTTTACTTACAAATTAAATTCTCTGAATGAAGTCCATAATTGTTGTTCATGAGCTCTGCAATAAAATAGATTGAGGTTTTTTTTCCTATGAGCCAACAATTTTCAATAGAACAGAGCCTTTATAAAACTTATTTTAACACTCCTGTAGATTAATAATGTGTTAGCAGAAAAAGATGTGTTGAGCCTCGCTCAATTATCCCTCCATCCCAATTATACTGTGACATTAAATCTTGTGACATTTAATAAGAAAGGCCATTTCACCCATGGCTGCCTCAACTGCCGACAATTTATGCAACAGCGTCCCCTCCGAAGAAACTGTTCTAAAAGAAGGTGGCTTTCTCACATGCTGATATGTCTAACTGCCCATGTAAATTAAATAAGATGCAGCAAAGTATGTAAAATTGTTCATCTTATACTTACCTGATACCTTTGATTTCAGAAAGAAGAGTTAAAGGGCTGGCATAAATTCTTTTTTTGCAACTGCAGTAGTGTTGATGGACCAAAATAAGACAGAACTGGGGTACAAAATAAAATATTTGCATGTACATATCTCTTATTTCTTTACAGTCTTTCACATTCGTGAATATGAATTTACAAGTTTAAATACCTTAATTTTTTTTCAAAAACCTGTTATTAAACAAAACTTCTAGTGAAACCACTAAATAAGCCTCTGGAGTAAACCTAGTGTTTTCTTCCTCAAGGCAGAACTGAGTGACAAGATTTAGGACCAGCTGAAGACTCTTTTCATGACAACAAGCATGCACACTCCTTATCATAGACTACAGGCAAAGAAACTGCAGCTAGCTGCTCATCTGGCTCCAAAACGGGAAGATGCTTAGCTTGGTTTAAAATAATTATCCCTATTAAAGAGCAGGTGGCTTCAGGGTTTGAACTCCATGCAGTACCAAGCAAAAATACATTAAATGCATCAACTGACTTGAGGATAGTCTTGAGGATTCTTGCAGCAAGTTCCACTGCATAGTAGCATAATCAATGTTCAAACCATTTCGATTACTTCTGCCTCTAAAATAACAAGTGTATTAAGTCAGGTGTATATAAGACTATAATTTTCATATTTTCTTGTAACCATGGAGTCACACATTTCTTGAAATGGCTTGGCTTTCAAAAAAAACCAAAACTGAGTTCATACAGCAATTAATTTTATTCTGTTGTGAAACAGAATTTTATGGTAACATGGCATATCTGATTTAGTGTTGAAGTAGGACAGATGTTTCAAATCAAGTATCCGAGCATTGAAGCACAGGCTGTTTGCTGCAGGTAAAACCTCTGTGGAAGTCACAAGAACTAAAGGACTGTATCCTATCCATTAAGACTAGGTAAACCAATTCAATTTCATGCTCATGGTACAAATGCTATTTTCTTTTTCCTGTGGGTCTACTCTGCCCACCAATAGCTGTTTTGCAGTTTTTCACTGATCTTACAACACAAAGTATAGGAAAGCAACAAGCAAAATTAAATGCTTAATCTTGTCGATATTTTCAAAGGAAAAGAAAAAGCAGCTGAATTTTAACTCCTGCATTCTAGGAAAGCCACATGCTTTTACAAATTTGTGGGTGGAGAGAACAGCGTGTGCCTTCATGTATATTGGCAAAAGTTAATCCAGCTGCTCCAACTTCAGGGAATGTTACAAACTCCTGTGCAGGATGGAAAAATGAATGAACCATTGAGCTATGGTCAGCATCCTTCTTTGAGAGTAATAGTTATTTTTGGTATTAAGTTATAAAATATTATTTTTCAGTAGAAAATGCCTGTGCAGAAATAACGCTGCACAAAATAATCTGAAAATATGCATTATAGAAAACAGTGCTTTCACTAGAGATGTCCATGCCAATATTGGATTTCATGTACCTTTTTGTGCAATAGCTCTAAAAAGTAACTGTGCCTAATACAGTAGATGATACAGTGTTTACATCTATGGCAGAAATAGATAAAACCATAACCAGGAAAACACACTCATAGAAATAATGAAAATTAAGGCAAAACACTACAACATTTCAACGAAGGTCTGCCTCCTAATTGAGGCAATTCTAGGGACAAGAGAGAAGGAAGAGAAATATTCCAAAGCCTATTTTGGCACTGCGTATTTGAATCTCTACCAGGTAACAGCAACCTCTTCTGAGAAATATCAATGCTCATATCAAGGGGCTTCAGTTGGTGGGCTGTTGTTGCTATGGCTTTTAAACAAGGGTCAGAAAAATATTTTGATTTTTGAATGCACATTGAGCAAGTACTGAACTAAAATGAGAATTCACGATTTCATTCTACCTCTATATAAGGCTCTGGGAAATTTCCCTACAATATTTTATGTTTTGCAATTATAGCTCTGATTTCTGTTTGGGCTGCTACATGCCCAAAACCAGCTCATTAATTATATTCCAGAATTATAACAGAACTCTCCAGCTACAACATTTTTTAAAATTCTGCTTTCTTTTCAAAACTTATCCTTCCACTGTGATCATAAATGCTTTCTACACCAGCATCCTAGAATAATTTGCGAAGTTTGAAAATACAATCTGTCATTTTTCCTGTTCTGCAAGAAAATTAATGTAACACATTGTTTAAATTGAAAGAGCTCATAAGCACGGTGTTGCTTAATTGCCTTAACTATCCACATGACTGGAAAATAGCAATAAAACCTCCTTGGTGTGTACCCATCAACAATGCAACTTTTAAGGGATGATGATTACCTGTGGATAGAAAAGAAATTCTATCTCTGCCTTGCGCTGACATGCAAATGTAAAATTTACTGTAATTTGTGCTGTACCAAGAGAAAGGTACCTTTGAGGTGGGTGCCATACAGAGAAAACCCTACAGTTCTGGCATGCACAGCGTAAAACAAAATCACAGGTCTGGGTAAGAAAATAATTATAATCACTTGCAGTAGCCTCACAATACTCTTTCACTGAAACCTAATCACTGATAAAAAACTTGAAGTCTGTTTTCTCATCATTGTAGTTGAATTACATTAATGGACATTATGGGTCTGGTTTTGCTTCTTACAACACCTAAGGCAGCTTGTTAGCTTTCACTTACACTCTAATCTCTATGAAACTTCTGTCTTGATAGCACAGCACCTTTTAATATATCCCTAATATTATCAATCCAGTAACATGACACAGGGCATGCTCAGACAGTCGAAACATTACCCTTAACTATAAATTATCTTACACCACTGGGATTTCCCTTACCTAACACTGAGTTGTGAATGATGTAACTGTTACAAGTGAGAAGTTTTAAGGCAGAGAGCGTAGATTTATTGGACCAACTGACATAGTTGGGGGAGAAAAAAAAAAATCACCAAACCTAGAAAACATGTTCCCAAAAGCACATCTATTTTACCCAGCTGTATCAGTTACTTTTAACAAAATACACCTCTCTTCCTGAAACCTCACGTTCTTGGATAGCCACAGATGAAACACAACCACTACAAACATTTTCAAGTAGTAGTGATGCCATGGTAACATGCATAAATATTGGCTTTTGCATGTGTTGAGGCAACATACATTTACTGAGAAAGTTCAGAGAGAATATTGGGCAAGAAAAAAGCATTTTGGGCAAATACTAGTCCCCCTGCAAAATTTTGCAACTTTCTATTTAGAAATTTTGATTGAAGTTATCTGTCTTGTATATTACAAAGTAAATAAGATTTTATTCACCATACAGAAAAACTGGAACATAAGGTACAGTAAATGCTGTTGAGTGCTTGCAGAAAACAAACTCACTTTGACCCCATTCAACAATTCTAGTCCTAGATGATGAACATAGTATGAGATTTCTCTGTGTGAAAGTAATGTGAACAATAAAAGGAAACAGACTGGAAAAGGTTAGACTAGTATACAGCAAGGGTACACATTTCAAGCCTTAATTTTAACTGGTAGTTTCCTGTCAGTAGCTTTATTTCCTAGATAGTAAAATAGACTCTCAAAAGTATCGCAGTGCAGATTCCTATAGCCCTTTCACACAAGTTTCCTGTCTCACTTCCTACAGCAGTAGGACTTGCCATAGGCTTACTGTTTCCATAACCATTGATAAGTGTTTTTTCACCTACAGAGGAAGGTGCAAGTGACTCCTTTCCAATAGCCTTCAGCTGTGCAAAACACTTATTTATCACATGCAGGGGGCCCTGCTTGTGTGGAAGTAGCAGGCAGCTACAAGTGTTGGAAGTCACACTGACTTTATCCTTTGAAAACATGCTCCCTAAAGCTTCAAATGAGGCAACAGTAATAATAATTATCAAATGCTTCAAGATAATGCTAAATTGAGTTCTTAGACTATGGTGATACAGAAATAATTCACTATAAACATACATCCCTGATCCTAATGTCTGAAGTTGGAAAGTATTTATGATGAAGTACAGCTAGGGGCTGATTCCACTGCCATTAAAACTGATGAGGTTGTACCCCTAGCTTCCATGGTAGCAGTTCATAAAAATGTATTTACTGGGGAAGTCAAAAGTAGTTCATATGTATGACTGCATGAAAGCTTATACACGCAGATATTATAGCTCAATACATTTCTTTTTTCCAAAGTCAAGGTATTTGAAAAAAAGGCAACAATTTTGTCCTTTGTCTAATTTCTTGTTCTTACCTTCTTAAGATATATTTTAACATCATGTCTTCTTGTTTCCCATAAGTTTTCTTTTATGTCTAAAAATGTCTTCAAGCTCTTCTATTTCAGCCATGAGTTGCATTTATATATACATTTTGGCCAAGTTTCTGTTTAAATAAAACCCTTATCTTTGAAATAGGAATTGAATTTCCTTTTTCAAATGCCAGCAGTAATTACAATGCAGGACTTTGTCTCATGCAATTTCTTTGGCTTTTTTAAAGCAAGAATTAGAAGTTTGATAGCAAATTCAAATGAATACATTATTTGGTTTATCTGAAAATGCAGAGTCAGATCCAATTAAACACAATTAACCTCAAAAACTGCCACCACTTCTGAGGGTGAATCATATCCCTCCCAGCAGCTGAACCTTCATGCAATGCGAAAGTCTCTTGAGAGTCTCTCAACCGCCATGTACATCCTTCAGCCCAGAGGGACCAACTCTGCTGAGCTCCTAAATGCCACCATTGCCCAGTTAATATCGCTGCAGGTAATTTGTGTAAATGAAGCACAAGGACTGTTCATCTTTATAAGAGTTTCTTGTGCTTAATGGGCAGAGGAATAGAAGGACCAGTGAACTGTAACTTGTATGGGACTGATTAACTCTGAGAAGAAGGGAGGCAAGAGATGCCAACTAACTACTTCAATACAAAAATGCTGATCATAGAGTACTTCTGTGCCTTAGAATCGGATTAATTTTTTGTCTCTACAGAGTTAACAACTCCAACTCCTAAAAATCCAACAGCACAGTCAGTTGGAAGATCCTGATAGAATTTGCTGGGAACTAAATAAGAATTTAAATAAATGCTGCAATTCATGTATAGAAGCTACTTGTAGATCATAAATAAGTCAGTAATTAATGACATCTTGGCCTCCTAACAAGCTCCAGCAGTGTAAGACAGACCTCGTACTGAACAAAAATAGCTATTTTAGACTTTGCATTCAGGGTCCTCCAGAGAAAAGATTGAACAGGATGGCCCTGCAGAATATCTCATGAAGAAACCTTTTCCAGGATGCTACTGTAGTAATGTCTTGGCTTTTCTAACTAGAGAGTTAGGGCTTGAGAGCTGAAGAAATTATTTGTCTCTATAGATCATCTCCATTTGCTCATTGCCTGGAATTCTGCACTAAACTCAAGATGTACAACTTTTTATATGTCATTCTAAATCAGCCTGCAGCAGGTACACATTTATTTGAAGTTATATTCCAAACATTCCATTTAACAGAGCCACATGGTCACAGAAAACCCATTCTGTCATTTAGGCTGTCTATCCATTGAATAATTGGCCTAACCTACCTCTCTGAAGGCTATGGTGAATTTTCCAGCTTTTATACCAAAGTACATTTCTTCAGATGTATAAAAGAACCCCTTGTTCTTTTGTAAAATCTGTTTTCTTTTATCTGAGAGCCAAATAAAATATCTTGAAGCGTATGTAGTGAACAGAATGAGGATAAGTGAATTTTGGCTATTTCTATGCTGAGGGAAAGAGATGGAGTAAAGAAGACTTCAACAACCCCAAAACCATAAAGAACCTTGCTTTTGAGATGAAAGAAGGAAAATTAAATTTTTCAGAGTAACATTTACAGACAGGAAGATTTTAAGTGCCTGAAAATTGATGATCCTTCACACTACATACTGTCTCCATGATAGCTGTAGTTGCATGACTGTAATCGGTAGCACAACATATGCTGCTAGGCCAACTAGGATTTCTGAAAAGATGTAACACATTCAAAACACCATCTAATTTCACTAACCTCTATTTTTACAATATGCTCTAAGAAGATGTAATGCTAGTAGTCTTTCAAGAAAGAGATTTAACCAGGGAGTCAAGGCTAAAATACAATATTAACATGGGGAAAGAGTATTTACATTCAGAAATCAAAAACATGGCATATATCTGATTACTTGATAAAAGAATGTAAAAAAATCACATAAAGATGAAGAGGAAAGTTTTGAAAGGATCTACACTGACAAACTATGAAAAACACTGATGTGTTGCTCAGTGATCTTCAGTAAAGCTGGGGAACTCAGAAACTTCATTCTAACTCTGTGTCCACACATATGTCATGTATTGTGACATTAAAATCACCTCTTTGTTTTTGCAAGTAAATAAGAACTACTGCTATGTCAGCTTCATGACTGTCAACCCCCTTGCCCAGAACTCCCCCGGAACAAACACCTATATATCTTTGACCAGGGCAATTCACTAGCAGATGTCAGACAAACTGTTGGAAAAAAAAAATTCAGTTATCTCCACTACATTTATTTGATCACACCTCTTTCCCTCCCAGACATCACCTTAGCCACCATGGTAATGGCTATTTTAAAGCAGTGTCTCTCCTTTTGTCTGTTAATACTAATTTCACTCAGAAGGGGTAACTTCATGCCCACCCCAAATTCCAGTTCCCAGGTGTGAGTCATCCTCCACCCTCTGCACTCTGTGAATGTGCAATTATTTAAAAGTAAAATGCTAAAAGAGGGATTGACATGATGTCTTCCGTCCCCTCCTTCCAAAATCTTAATGCAAGTATTTTTAAAATCCAGTCTGTCATGCCTACAATTCTCTAATAAATACCAGTCCCATATCTAAAGTTATAATTTCCTAATTGGTTTGGAATAAAAGCATTTAATCTAAAAAACGTTCTCTCCTTCAGATGCCCACTTACAGCTGTGAAAAATTATTTTTCATATAGCTTTAGTTTTCAGCTGTTCCATTGGTTGTTTTAGCTTGCAGCAAAAAAACAAAAAAGTGTATTCATTTGCCATCTACATTTCAAATATGCTGCATAAGTTTATCAGATAAAAAAACCTGGATAATTCCTTAATTTATATCACTTCTTAAGAGCTGGTTTTTCAATTAAGCAATTGCCAGAGCAAGCTATATACAAGTATTCTGTGACAAACACAAGAGACTTAGGCTTGCACCAAGAGAGTGAGACTCAGACACGTTTCCACCTACAGTAAACATTAGCATTTCCGTTCCTCCCTTCAAAGGGTGTCAAGAATGACATTGTCACAGAACCACTTTTTCCATTATCCCCTGGGAACAAAATGAAAAATTATCAAATAGAAGAATGCTGTGAGGTAGCTAAGACTTCTAATGTAAAAAGTGACTTGTGCTACAATGACATAAAATGCTCAAAATTGGCATTTGAGGAAGGGCAATGAAACC
This sequence comes from Pardalotus punctatus, assembly GCA_013400915.1. NCBI lineage: Eukaryota > Metazoa > Chordata > Aves > Passeriformes > Pardalotidae > Pardalotus > Pardalotus punctatus. The sequence goes on from VZTX01007008.1 coordinate 581,663, forward strand.
AACTATTCTATCACAGACTAATCTGCATCGTTACGTGAAATTATGCTCCAGTGTGATAACCCCTGACCCCAACAAGGTATAGACAGATGTGCCACAGCTGGTTACTACCTGCAGCCAGTAGGTGCATAGTCACCAAGTGGCTGCCATGTGGGATGCAGAGGGGTTTATGCAGCACAGCGCTGCTGCAGGAAGATGCAAAGCAATTGCAGCTAAATCACAGTCATGTCAGTGTGGCCATGCTTCCAAAATACTGATTAAGAAACTTCTTTTTCCATTTTCTCCTTCCTGCTTAGCCCCATCTGATGCAAAGTGTAGTCATGAGTTGAGCATATTACTAAGTGTGGGTAATACACAGAAACAAAGGTTGGGTCTCCCCTGAGCAGCTCGGGCTCATTGTGCCCGTGGTCTAGATACACGGGGGGGGTCTGGATGCAAGTGTACCTTGTGTACACAATACTCTGCTCTGGCCATGCCTTGCTGCATCAGCTCAAGCACAGGCTCCTCAGATAAGCAGCTCCATTCCCTCCATGATCCAGGAATGTCTATTTTAAGAGACTGAACAAAAATAGAAAAATCAAAGAAGGAGGAAGGAGAGAGGACTGACAAACAGTGAGTAAGGCAGGAGAGGAAGCTAACGGAAATAAAACTGTTGCAGACAGGTATGACATGGGCAGGGGAGGGAATTAGAAAAGAGCTTGGCCTTCAAGAAAGCAGAGAGGACTCAAGTGAGAACAAGAAAAAGAAGCTTCAGTAAGAGAAGAGAGAAGAAAATATTATGTAAACTGTCCTGTCATGACAGGTCAGAAAAAAAGGACATGACAGCCAGCAGCAGACCTGGAAAAAAACACTGGTAGTGAAACATGAGGAAAGGCAAATGAAATTTGTGATGATGATGGGACATAGAGGAAATTCAAGGAAAATAGCTGGATAATGAACCTGAGTAAGGGATGAACGATTAAGTGTTGGGAAGATGGATGTTGTTGCTCTTCATTAAAATGTGTAACTGATTAAAATGTTAATCTCATATGGGTAAGGCAGGGTTTCCTAAAGCTCAGTTGGGCATAATATCCTGCCAGGGTTGTGTGGATGCTTTGCACTGTACACCATAGATAGAACCTCCTGCAGCCCATGCAATCACAGCCTTCCATTTATAGAAGCAACTCTTCTTCTAATCCTAGCCACCTTTAATAGCACCCCCACTCAATTCTCATTTCTCACTCAATCAGTGTCCTTCAACAAGTCTTCTCTTGTTCTGCTGCCATAGCTGCAATTCACAGAACACTGGATTATGCTATAGGCGGCCATGTCTATTTGGACATGCATTTTAATGCACAGTCTCAATATAACATAGGGTTAAATTCAGGGACACACTAATAGAATGTGAAGCACAACACAGAGAAGACAGCATTCAAATGAGAGTTTGCTTGCTAACGCTGCAAGCATATGAAATTCAAGAATCTTACACTTTGTTCCTGTCCAGGATAAACAGGCCTCACTCACTATTTGCTGACTGGACACTGCCAGCACCATCTCATGGGCAAGAACTTGGTAAACTATAGCTACTTAGATAAAAGTCACCTCAGCCATCTAGAAAGATCAACATGTCCCATGTCAAGAGGCTCCCCACACATTTCCTGTTCCAATGGTGCTTATACAGGCTTTTCACTTATTCATTTGCTTAGCAGGAAAGAATACCTTTTTCTGTTTGCTGAGGCTTCTATGCCTCTCTATGCTGCACTCATGCTTATACCCCAGGCAAACTCAACTCCCTGAAATCCTAGCTAGATATGGGGAGAAGGTCATCAGACACACAGAAGAGCTCATATCATTCTCAGCTTCCCAATGGTCTGTAACTTCATCCATTGTCAGGCTGGGGAGGGGGCCAAGTGAGATCAGAGAGCACCTACCACAGCAGATTTATACAGGCTGCACTCACCACCTTTTCCTGCCATGCAGTGTGGACAGAGAATTCATCCAAGGAATAAGAATGGTCTTTCAATGTGTGCCTTAATAATATATAAGTGTAACATTTTTCCAGGAAAATGTATTCCGATTTTGGGTCTCTAGTGACACGTGAGGCAGAGATAATATCAGCTAGGAAAAACAGGAGCAAAGATATTCCTAATGATACACAAAATTCTAATTAAAATGTCTCAGTAAGCATTGAAATTTATTTGCCACTGATACTGTGACATGCATACTGAATTTAATGTGTAATCAGTGCTAATCCATTCCAACCCTTGCAATATCAGCAACATTAATGCAGACCACAAGTAGAATTACACAAATAATGAGGACAGCTCAGAAAGACAATTTAGAAAGGTCCTTTAAATATCATCCCAGACAACAGTGAGATTACAAGAAATTCTGTGACCTCAGAAAACTGTCTTGTTCTCCTTCAGGCCTAATTGAAATCTGCAGCTGAGTGCAGTACTTGTTCCTTTTAACAAGATATCCCCTAGTAAGGAAAACTGTCAACACAACTGCTATAATTATTTCTATCTTAATAAAGACTCTTCATGCCTGCCTACAGTCCAGACCAGGACTTGTGTGTCTGTAGCAGCCTAATTCATTTGTTCTACCCGAAAAGAGAACATATACATTTTAAAGGGCTTACTTTTCTTGGTCCTGTTGCTTCATTTGTTCTCTATAAACAGACATACATGTACAGTTTCAAGATCTCTTAGAATGCATATATTGTTTAATATGGTAATTTTCTAATAATTTAATTGATGCCAAAACAAAAGCACCTATAAATATTTTTAATGAGCCACCTTGAGATGACCTATTCATGTGGCTTTATTTTAAAAAATATATCTCAATAGATTCCTTAAGATTGGGAGGACCAGTTGAGCAATCAGTTAATGACTTTTTTCATAATTACAAGACTTAGCATCTGTCAGACCAAAACCTGTTTCCTAAACAACATAAGGCCTGACCTTGAGTGGAAAATAAATCTCAAGTCGCAATTACAAAAATTGTAATTTCTGCCTTTTCTATGAAAAGTTTGCCAAGAAAGTTAAATGAATTTCAGAAATATGTAGGAACACTGCTGTTATATTACATGGAAATCCGAATATACAAATTCCTTCATGATCTTCTTCCAAAGTATTCTAAATCCAAGTCAAGCATATTTTAATCTTGCACTGGTACAGACCTGCCTGCTTCTCTAAAAGGCCACCAAAATGCCACTGAAGTTAAAATGGATGAGTTAACCTTTTGAAAAGTACTCACAGCACCACAATTATTCTGACCTTTGACTGTACAATCCTTTAACTTTGCTAGCTATTCATTTAATGCCCATTTATAATTTTTAAAATTATTACTACATGATTGAAAACATTTGTTTGGCAATCCATCACCATGACATGCAGCAATTTGCAACAATGAAGTATTTGGTATAGGCAGTTTTAATTATTTAACCAATAATAAATAAGGCAAAGAGCAATACGTAGGGGAGTCAAAACCTACAAGAGGGGCAGAAGCCCCCAGAGAATTGCTGTGAAATGGTTCTACAACCATGTTAGTGCATAAAGCTGTTTTGATGGATAGACAGGTGTTGAGATTAAAAAATGAAAAAAAAAAAGCAAAACCACAAAACCACACTCTTCTGTCCCCCTTCCCCCCCCACCAAAAAATAAAAAAACCAACAGAAAACAGACGTGGTTATGGTTCATGCTTCAGCAAGTAGAGAAGAAAGGCTCATCTCCACAGCTTGGAGACTTCACTTCATCTATAAGAGGATGGAAAGGGTCTGGATTCCACTAAATCCTGTACAGCTAAGGTAGAACAGGAATTCTTACCTTGATTCTGTTTGCAATGAAATGGGACTTGTACTGACTAGCACCAAAATGTTATCAACAGTCATGAAACAACAGTCTTTCCCCAACTCCTTCCAAGTTTGGTGATTGACAAAGATTACTGGTAACCCGTCTCCTCCACTGACAACAATTAACCTGCTGATCTTTATAAGCAGCCTACTAGTTGAAGCACTGGTGACAGTAAACATTGGTCAGCAATGGGACTTCATGGCCCATGTGATCTCCTGGGCACTTGTGCATTTCCAGAATACCTTTTCTACATGCCCCTCTCTCTTAAAAGTACAGAATCTAAGTTTGCAAGGCCATTTCAGAGAGACAATACCCAGTCCAGAAGGCTGACAAACACAGAACACACATCTGCCCAAATCCAACATTGAAACGTATTCATTATGGGAGAGGAAACAGACTCTGGTGCCTAAAGGACATATATAAATCAGATGTGAAATTATCACATGTAGCTAACAGAAGAACATAACAGCAGCATCAAAATAAACATAGGTTTTTTTACTAAGTTCCACTGGTTATGGCAGTACTTAACCTATTTCTCAGTAAGAACCAGTGAGCAATCAACATTAGGTCTTAAAAGTCACTCGTGCATTGATAAATATGAAGGCCAGAAGGCAAAAGCATCCAGAACTCACCATTTCTGTCAGACATTTACACTTCCGTCAGCACTTCCTTAGCAACTGGAAATTTTTGAAACTGTAAAATATAAAGACGTCAGTTTAAAAAGAAGGAAAATTAGACGACTTAAGCTAAGTAAGACAAAAAATGTATCATGAGCCAACTGCTAGACAGTGAGTAACTTTCAGCAACTGCAATGCACCAACCCTGAAGGCAACAACAAAACCCATCTTAAACCACAACCAGTGCACATAGCTCTGCTTAAGAAAATAAGAGTATTCAAAAGACACCTTTTGATTAACATTATTATTTTATTTGTTTTATAGGAATCTTAGAATAGCTCACTGTCTCTTACAGCAAGCTGAAAGAATAATACTGTAGCCTAACCTTCTACACAAAAGAAACTTATACTTCATTTTAAGTTCTTTTACTGCTACTGCATTATTTACTGCAACTCTAATGTCTCTCATTTATCTAACACTCTCCAAATATGCAATAAAAAAGAAATCTGTGAGTTGACAGTGAATATTATTTCAGCATTGAATAATCTCTCTGCAGACAACTGTGACAAGTCAGTCCTACATTCAGACTTTGATGAGGTTTTTAATGACTGAAGAAGCAGTGAAACTTCCAAGAAGTTCACTAGAAACATGCCAACTTATATAAGAGAAAAAAATAAAAATCCTAGAAACAAGACATTTTAGTGGAAGGGAAAAAGCAATCACTGAATTTTCTAAAGAGGTGAGGAAATTAACATGTAAGCAGGTTTAAATCACAGAGGAAATAAAGTAAATATCAAATGAGAAAAGCTGACTTGCTGCATCCCAGTGGAAATGGCTTAAATTAAACCAGAGAGATGCAAGAGTGAGAACTTACAACAGTAACCTTTTCAGATCAGGTGTGCATTACAAAACTATTTGCAAAGGATAACTAAACCCTCATCCTGTTTTGTCCTGTGTACATGGTTCAGAATTAAAGACTAGATATTGAGACAATTCCTTCTCTGGCTGTTCTCACAGTCTGAACAGCAGAAATCTAATGCAGTCATTCATGAACATGAAGAGCTAGAATGAAAATTGATTATGTTAGGATGAAAAATGTTCACAAGAACTTCCATTAGATATGTTATTAAATTATTAGATCAATATATAAGGACATCGTCATAACATTAAATATAATATTCTATGAACTCCAGTATTTTTCCTTTTAATGGAACCTTGAAAACATGTCAAATATATCCCCCCCATACATAATTCATCAAATTGACACCTTGTCTGGCTGGCAATTTTATAATTTTCAGTATATATTCAGAATATGTATTTCTGACAATTGATTAAAAAGAAAAAATCTTGTCAGATGTGCACTGATGAAAACAAGTACCACCTAAATATTTACTCCTGCTCACAGCAGAGGTAGTGGAAAGCAGCACTGCTGAACACCACAACTGTGCTGTCCCACAAAAGTGCATGAAAGAAAGAAAAGAGCACCAAAAGTTGGGGGTTCTTATTGAGAATTTGCCAATTTGTCAAAATCAAATAATTATGTAGAGAACAGAATTATTTCAATAAAATTACAGCAGAATTCAAAAGCAGATCTTCAGTGGAGGCTAAGAGAACCAGCCTCACACAAGGAAGTTTCCCTGGTTTTCTGTCAGCACATATACCCACTTAGCCAGCAACTTTCTGAAGGCTAAAACAGAAATTAGCCCAGTCTGAAACATGCAGGTGTTCCATTTACCATCTCTTCATGCTGTTTTATCAAGCAGAAGACTGAACAACTTAAATGTCACAACACTGCAATTAAAAATGCCCAATGTATAATATTTCCAAAATGAAAGAAATTCTTCACTGATTTCTCACATTATCCATCAGGCTAGATTTAAGTTGAATTAGGCCACTGGAAACCTTTTCCAAACTTAAAATCATCATACGTTATTACAGTTTCATTGGCCTCCGCAACTAAATAACATTGGGAGTTGCATCACCATTTCACTCAGCAAATAACTGCTATTAGAGTCTTACGTACAGAGACATAATAACAGAAACATGGGTAATTAACAATATCCAAAATTAAGAGATCATATAGTTTTTCTATAACTTTACAAGTCAATATAAGTTGGCATTTTGGTCTTCTATATTGGAAACTGTGTTACTTCTGGTCTTAAGTAATGCTTACTATTATCTGCAAAGGTGGGTAAACTGTTTCAACTATTCAGAAGCAAGGATGACTGTCTCAAAGCATAAATTGAAACAGCTCTCTAACTGCCAAGATCAGGGCTGGAAATTTAAGATGTTATCTTAAGATTTTGTGAAAAACCACCAACAGATATATTTGGGGACTGAGGCACAAAAGGTGCAAAGTTCATCCACCTTCTTTCTGTTCAGTGTAGGAACGTTATAGTTCAACAGTGAAAAGATCAGCATTTGGGAATTAGCAGATAAGAAGAGAAAACTTGCCAGGCACTCTAGACATCACATTCTGTTACCCAGAATTGAAAAGCTTTTATCTCATTCTTTGTTGCAGTCAAAAGAGGGGATTGCTTCTCATGCTCACCAAAACTGCAGTGGGTCCAGGAATACATTAAATTGAAGCCCCCCCTTTTTTTTTCCTGCTCATACATGTTTAAAAGCAAAGAGTTTGCAGCTGCTTGTTCACGCATTCTATGCATATTTCAGAACCTGGTTTTGTAATGAACACTACATGTACTAGGTTTTCATGCACAAGATTTTCCATTAGAAGAAAGGAATTTTGATCACAGTCCATCACAAGAGATAAAAAGTAATGGAACAGTTTTTTCAGGGGTAGAATTCTAATTAACTAATTACAACATGCATCCTTCCTATTAAACACCAGATCCATCTAGCTCTAACATAGCACAGGCATAACAGCAGTAAGAATGCACAGTAAGATCTCAAGTAATACTGCTGTTTCTTTCTTAAACACTGGAGAGACATGAAACCCAAAGCTTAGACATGGAACACATTAATCTAGAAATCTAAACGATCTTAAAAATAGGAAAATAAGACAAGCATAAGAAACTAAACCTTTCAAAAAATCTTTTTGGGGACTAGAATGGAATAAATGCTTCTGGAATTTGTGAGAAAAGTAGTTCTCAAGGACATGTGGTAAACGATCATTTATCATTCTCTCTAAATGTGTGATATAGATGTATGGTTAATAACACATTTTACTCTCAATGGTATAAAAACTGGGATCTGAAAGTAATACAGTCATTTATAAAACCAGCATATGTCCTTGTACCATGTGGGAAGAAATATCTTCTCAAAACTGCATTTTGGCTTTATTGGATATAAAAATGTGAGAAAAGCACAAAAATCTGCCAGTTATTGATAATCACAGACAAATTTATGGATTCACAAATTATAAGTCCTGTACATTTCCCATGTAATGTTATTTTGCTATTTGACTATTTATTCATTTTTGTAGAACTCCACTTCCTGGACAGTTTATTCCAGTAAGACATTTTAGAAATATATTCTACTGATAAATCTCATGGAAAAATATAATTTTTATTTATTTATGTGCAGCGTATGACTCAAAAATTCGGATTTTTCCACTGTTCTGCTTGAAAGTGTGTTTTTGTATAATAAATATTAATATATATATTCCTAATTTTCAGAATTATTTCTCACAAAGACTTTATAAACTATAAGAAATCATTGCACCACAGTTGTGTACTCATTGCATGTACAGGTAACTCATTTAAAAACAAAGAAAGCCTAAAGAAATTTCCTATAACACTGAAGTTCTGTTTTCCCTGCAATGATCTTTAACCAGTAAATATCACCATATTCACTCTGTAGCATGCAAGTAGGATATAACCACGTATGATGGCTATGATTCACCAAGGCTGGTAATTCAACAGCAGCATTTACCCTTTTTGGCATGAAAGCCCAACTGCACTGGAAGTATAACTTCCATCCTCAGAGATAGCCAAAACCATTCTGGATGTGGTCAGGGGCAAACAGCTAAGTGGCCCTGAGGTTGGACCAGTTGACCTCCAGAGATCCCTTTCAACCTCAACTATTGTGAGACTCTGAAAAGGGGAGCTGTAAACCGCTCTTGTTAAAGCACGGCGAAACGTGCGGCTGTCACTGCCAGAAACCGGTACCTGACTGTGCGGTGCTTCAGAAATGAGAACTGGGCCATGCTCTTCTCATTCCTTAGCGGTGGCTCCCCAGTCTGTCCCAACTGCCCGTGTGCAACCCAGCCCAGGATCCAGCAAACACCTGGGGGGGGATGTGCTTTCCTTCAGATACATAAACAGTCCAGCACAGTCAGCCAGCACTTCGACATGCGTGAAGGCAAATACGCCCTTTCATTTATTTCAGATAAATGCTTTTAGAGCAACATGGTGCTTAGGATTTATGATTTACTAGAGTTTATTACTCTTGTGAGCAGCATCTGCATTTTGAACTCAGAACTTGTCATGTTAAAATAACACAAAACCAGTGAGAAGAAATCACATACCTACTCTGAGTGATTTCAAAGTCAGCACACGATCTCAACAGTAAATTTGTGGAAATGATTAATAATTTACTTGCCATTCATAATTTACTTGAGGTTGTTTTTTTTTTACTTACTAATGAAATATCTACTAGTGGATCACACTTTTCTCATATTTATTATTCATTACAACTATTTGCTGAATAATTTCTGCAAACAGTTCCTTTTTTGTAGCTCAATCCCATTGTGAATGTTTATTATTCAAAATTTATTCTGTGAAACTAATTATGCCATGTATTAAGACTTTGTTCAGTGTTTGCCTGAATATTATTCTTATAACCAGTATGAGTTCTTCAAATACCCTCCTCTCCAGTATGAACTTAAATTGTATTCTTCCATGAACACTCCTGTAAAGTTTATTTGCTAGGACATTCATAAAAAGCAACCAGCGTGAAACAACTGAATTTTAAAATCTGTACAAATATTGGGAGATATGTTTTCTTCAGGACTGACTAAGCCTACCAATAAAAGATTGTACTATCTCAGTTAGAGAGCTGCTACTCAAGTGACCAAACAGGAAGATCCCATTCTTCTCATAGTGAAAAGAAGGAACACTGTAGTAGCAAAAGTAAATACCCTTTTTTCCTATACCCAGTTTTTCCAAGTATTCCAAGTAGTCCTTAAAGCACTATGGCAACCATTTAATTGCTGCATCATTGCAGGGTGACTCTAAAACTTCTAGGGTTTTACTGGGAAGAAGACGAAAAGGGAAATATACAAAATGAAAGTGTATAAGTGTACACACCACACACCTCTTCTAGAGCCCCAGAATTTTCACATAACTGACCTCCAAGTATTTGTAGAGATTCCTCACATGCCAAGAACTTAATGCCTTTTCACTTTGTTTTTCTGTTTTTATTTCAGATTTTTGAGACTTGGAGTACATTTGCTCATATCCTCAGACTTCTTGCAGTCTGAAGGACCCCACAATCTTTTGAAACCCTCATTTAGCAGCTGGGACTTTAAGGTAAACACCAGGTACTGAGAGATCTGCAATGAATACAAGAGACCTGCCATTGTTGAAAGGCAGCAGCGTTGCAGAGCTCCTTTACAAATTTGAGAGAGGTGAAATATTTGCCCAACTGCACACAGCCACCCAGCAACACACATCAAATTGCTGCTCAGGACTGTAGCTTTAAGAATTAGAACAGAAATAAGATCAAAATGATACGCAAACTCACAAAAACCTTTCTGCAGAGGGATGAATTTTACACTGACTCACCACTAATGGTTAATTTAATCTGAAATCAAAGGCAGATCAAATACTATTAATACTGGTAACAATCTGATTCCAAATTCAATGATTGCTAGAATTAATAGTTCCACTGGATTGTAAAGAAATCATTCAGAATTTGTCTCTTTGGGAAACAACTCTTAAAAATGTACAAATGAAAAACAATTTTTTAAAATTTTGCTCCATTTTCACTAGTGGATACTAAGACAACTTAGCCATATCTGCCTTTCCAGGAAAGATCTCACATTTTCTCATGGAATTGCTACTTACATTCTCTTATCAGTGTGTTTTGATCTTTGTGTTAGTGCCACTCTTGTTTACAAAATGGGAATGGTGCAGTGGGAAAAGTGGTTTAGAACAAAAAAGCATTTAAAGCACCATACTGACTCAAAATAGAGGAAAAATGCAGTAATTAGAATGCATTTTAACCAGAAAAAAATAACAGGAGGGAAAAGGTGGATTTTTTTTTTGTCAAAGACTATTTTGAGATATATTTATATTAATTTTGCACATTTTACATATTCTGCAGCCATTATCTTCCCTCCAATATTATGAATAATTATTCTAGATCATCACTCCTCACATCTCCAAACAGTTAATGTTTATTTCCAGCTAGAAATCTATGCACTGGTTACATTATTATTATCATCTCTTCGGGGCATATTGCATGTAGGCAATTTTTGGGTCTTTTTCCTTCCAGGTTAGGAGCTGAGATTTTCCCTTTCTTATGTGTTATCTTGGTGTGGATGAAGCTACAGAGAATAGCACACACAGCACTCCCACAGGGAAGTGTAATACATTTCATGTCACTGGGCTAGCCACAGTTAAGCAACACCATGCTGCTAGTGAAAGCTACATTATGAACTATTCCAAGCATTTTGCTGCAATTTCTGAAAATTCAAAATTTTTACAGCCTCATCAAGGAATCTTCTTGTCTAACACAGGTGTTTTTAACTCCATTTTGATGCCAGCTCCTGAGCCATAGCAAGATACCATCACAGCATCTTCACTTTAGACTGTGCTGTCATTGTGTTTAATGTTCATACTACATTTTTTAAGACACAGCGAATACCAGTGAATCTTGCAATGAATTTCTGAGATGCTATGAAGAGACACATCACTTTCACTGTTTAACAAAAAAAAAATCTTTAGTGAGTGTCTCTGTAAGATCAATAAAAAAAATTTAAAGTACTTTAATATGGTTGCCCTTTAAACTAAAAGAAAAATAATCACAATGGATTTCTAGTACAAATATAGCTATTTGGTCACAAGATGTAAGACCTTACATCTCCTTTCCAAACAGATTATACACTATAGGTGTATCTGATGGCCTATTAGCATAGACTTCTTCAGGTGCATTTACTGACCACTTCATGTCATCAGGGAGGGACAGATAAAGTACTAAAATTTAAATACATATCTTGTGCTTCTTCCCTTTGTTCTTATTTATGGCTCCCTTTAGAAATACAAGAGTTAGCTGTGAAAAGTGCTACTTTTGAAATAAATTCTAGTGGTGCAGTGAATTAAACCTCCTTGAGGGGTGTTTTTCCCTGTTGCCAGGATAGGTTCACCAGGACAATCTGTATCTGTCAGCAGTTCTTCAAAAACCTTTTAGTAAGCCTGCAATAGCACTGCCATAGAGATGTAGATAAGTGACACTGATTATAGGAAGAAAATTCTACCAACCTTACTTCCAATTGCTGACAAAGAATATACACAGAATTAATGTGCATGCTTCACTGGAAGAAAGAATTATATTTTATTTATTATGAATCTCAGACATTTAGGACTTTAATCTTCCAGGACAGAGTTATTTTTCCTTGGCTTATAAAAATAGTTTTACAACCAGTTACATGTTTTCAATTTTGTAGTCCTCTTTCCTGAATATTAAAGCAAGCCCCATGAAGTTTACAAAAATTAAAAATATCTAACTGGCTGACACTGCTGCAGGTCTATAATTGTGTGTCACCTTGCAACACTACATTATCTAAATGATTTCTTTTTCCTTTTGGCAATCTACTGAGTAATTCCAAACACTGCTGATGAAGGATTGCTTCTAGAGAAATACTTCTTATTACAATATTGTACAGAAAATAAAAATTCTTATTCAGATGTAGACAATATTTTGCTGAAAGACATTTAATATTAGTTTAGAACCTTCTTGCTGACAGCTGCTCAGCAGGACAAAATCTCTTCATTTGATTACAGTCTTCAGGCAGTCTCATGAAAGTTGTTACTGAAAAAGAGTAATTAGGCTTCTCTGTCTCACCTTCAGTAATTGGTTTATCTAAATGTACAAGGAGGCTTATTTTTAATGTTTTTATTCTGCATATATATAGAGAGGGTTAAAACTAGAGGAATTTTAATGTCCCTTTTAACCCAAACTATTCTATGATTCTATGATTTAGGAAGGGTATGGTTATATTCACACAAAAACTGACTTAGGATAAATACAAAACAAAAAGCTGAAGTTTTATAAAACTAAGTAGTTGCATAAAATCGAAAAACAGCAGAAATTCTGAGTGATAGATTGAAAGACGCTTAGTAAAACCGTTGCTTCAGGGTGCAATTCAGCACAATTTGCCGACTTATTTTTGCTAGCACCATCTCTATTTAGCTGTAATAAACTACAGATTACAGCACTGTGTCATGTGAAACGGGGAGATTTCCTTTACCCTTAGTGTGGGGAGATTTACTTGACTCAGTATTTGTCTGTCAGCGCCCCAGGGAAGCTGAAACCCTTGTGCCCAAGCAGTCTGCCAGTGTCCCATTAGGGGGACCCCTCACTGAGCAGTCCTGCTGGATTGGAGGGTGGCTCGACTGACTTATTCAGGGACACACACTGACACCATAAGGGACACCCCTCACCACCTTACGGCCCCTTAGTGGGTGATCCTCTTTATGTGAGCATGTTACCCACTGCCAACAACTGCCAGCGCCCAAGTAGGACTCCCACCAACAGTTTACAGAATTACAGTCTTTACTAATATAAAATTGTGACAGGTTAAGGTTCCAGTATAGTCAGTGATAATATCTGACCACAAAAACATATTCAAAGAAATATACAGACAAGCTCTAATCCCCAATAAAAGTGTTCAGCACATACAGAGCACAGTTCTTATCCCGTAGGCATCCCTGTGGGTGAGAAGACGGATTCAGCTCGTTGCCTGACCCCAGCAGTTACAATGGAGTCTTCCCTAACTTTTCCCCCATTCTCAACTTACTTTTATATTATTTCTTGGTGTTTAGGTGACGCTTGAGTGACTCTAGCCCTGCATACCTTTTTTACTGATTGATGTAAAATTCTCTCGCTTCGCTATTAAAGATAAAGTAAAAGAAAATAGAACACATGCCCAGAGAGGGGTAGTTGCACCGTGGCAGCACTTTGGGAGGGAGGTGTGTGTTAATATTACAATGAGTCTATAACCAAGTTCATCTAAGGAGAGGGATTTTGCCACAGGTGTTGGCTCAGCAGCAGGACATCCTCCCCTCTCTCCTCTGGCTGACAGGTTTGTCAGCTGTGAAGTACCCCTGGGCTCCCCTCCCCACAAGGATTTCAACAGAGCCCAGCCACAGTGCCTCCACTTCGCTCCACCCTCCATTCCATCCCCCTTGGCACGTGCTCTGGTTGCAGATTGTGGGTGTGGGGAATCATCATGGAGTAGGTCTCGAGCATGCCAACCACATTCCATCCAGGGACCAACAACTGTATTTTACCCTATAATTTCTGTACTGTTATAACTTCTGTTAGGATGTGAATATAATTTCTCAATTTTACCCCCAGCCATCTTTCCACACTGCCATTTAAAGAATAGTGGAAAATTGCTCATTCTGCCTAACGCATGTAGATTTTCCAGTCTTTGCTTCCTACTGATACTTAATGTTTGGAACAACCTCTGTACTTATTTAATGTATTTCCTTTCCCTGGTGACCTAGAGATGCATGAACCAGGCCCAGAAGACAGCAAAAGTCATATGAGATACAAATGAAAAAAACAAATTAGCCACTCAGATTCCCCAAAATAATTATTTCCTGGGAAAAAAAAAAAAAAGGTAATTTTGAAATCTTTTTACCCATACACTGTGCCCACCAATTTATATCGAAATGCCAGGTTCTAAGGACATAGGGCTCCATTTACTCACAGAGTACTGAATATTCATGACCATGGTCATGCCTCCCTGCACTGTGGTTCTTAATGAAGTGTAGGGTGCAGCCTTATTCCTGAGTCTTGTGAGAAAACTTAAAAGATTAATTAGATGTATATTAGGAAGACTTCCAAAAACCAAAACACACACAAAACTAATTTTCTCAATTTTATCTCATGGATCAGATTTCTTTTCAGTTGGACCACAGCTGACCAGATACCCATATTGTCCCAATGACAGGGCATAAAAAATTCCTCATTGTGTTCTTGACACTCATTTTCTGAAGCTTAATTTAGGTTAATGTATACTATCTCGTGTATCTGGTTTTATGTCCCTTAAAGTGCACCTCCTACAACTATTCTGGTAGAAAAACAAACCAAACAGCAGCAGCATTCTGCCTGTGAATTTATTCAACGTCTGATCTCCATCCCTTCCCATTTTATACATAAAAGCTGAGCAACATAGCTCAGTTTTGCTGCCATAAACACAGATTCCATCTAAGTGGGTTTGGATAAGACAAAATGTTAATCCTGACCTGAACTGACAGTATTTGTAACTAACTGCACAAATAGATAGGATTTAAGATATTAATTAGGTGTCATACTGCAATGCTTAACTTGTAATTCCACATTCAATGGACTTCAGAGAAAAGCTGGCTTAAGAAGTTCCTGCCTTTCCTTTGAAGCACTGGAAATGCTTGTGAAATTCTGCTATAAATCATGTCATGAACTGATCCAGGTTAAAAATAACTCTCCAGAAAAAACTCTTTTCCCAGTTTAGTAGGCGTATGTCAGTATAATATACAATTCAGCCAATACAGCTGGGAGAGCTGTCTTTTGCCACATTTAGGGCAGGACCACATGGTCATGGGTGGTTAAACCAGTCTCAGCAGCAGAGCCCCCCAGCTCTGGACGTTTAGCCCCAGAGCAGGGCTTGTCCACTTTTCCACCTTGTAAAAGAAGCTTTTGGCTCTGTATTTCTGAATTTTAAAAAGTAGGCTGCTCACATGAGAATGGGGGGGGGGGTGTACTATCTCAATGTAGACCTGAAATACTGATATAATTTTAAAACAAAATACATTATGGGCTGCTCTTCGTGTAGATCCCAAGCATGTGCATTTTGCAAGTGACTGGAGTACAAATGCCAATGGGGGTTTCAGGCTAAACTCAAGAACAAAGATTATGAGAACGATTTCCAAATTACATAAATAAAATTACTTCTTCTATGGGCATAAGAATGAAAATTAAACATAACATATGTCTTGCTGACTCTATTTTATCAGTGAAATATCAAGCGTCAGCATTTTATAATTTAAAAAGAAAAATCTTGTCACTGTAGAGCACAGAAAAGATGAGATTCAGAGGATGAAACCCAGCTGTTTAGAGAATGACGTTGATGTTTGTAATCCCACTTTCCTTTGCTACAGAAATGAAAGAAGGTCCAGGTCTTATGCTAAAGAAAGTAGAGCAGAGAACTGAATTTCCTTCAAAGTTCTGCTAATGCTTTCCGCATGAACCCAGGCACATTGGTGCAGTCAAAACTACTGTGTATTCTGAGCACACAAACTGGCACACAGAGGCTTAGGTTTGCAGCAACTTTAAGAATTCACAGGTATAAGTTAAGTGAATTGACTTGCTAGTATTAAGAACTCCAACTCTGGGCAACTATTTAAAATTTTGTTCTTTGAGAAATAAGGTAATGATTATTTCATATTAGTCATCCAAAGTGGTCTGTGCTTTGAGGATAGATTATTGTGCCACAGTACCACACTGTAAACTAGAAATAATAATAAACACTAATTTCACAAGAGTACTATCAAATGGAGACGCTAATATTCGTAGCTTTGATGGAGCCCATCAATCTTACAAGGACATCAATAGTGTCATATTCAGAGAAAGATTTGAACACTGCAGTGAGCCAGAGGGTCACAAACTGAATGAAGCACATTTTTAAATTATATATTTGCAAACTGTCTGTTAAATGAGTACCATCCATCTTGTGACCTGAATGAGGCAGGCAGGGGAAGAGTTGAAGAGTAGTGTGCTCTCACATAATTGAAGTTTGTATCATAATACAAACACATCTCAGCCCAAATACTTTAAAAGTTTGGCTAAGCTCCTAGCAACTGAACGCAGCGCATTACAATTAGAAGTTCTGGGAACTGTAAATATAGCCTTGTTTCCTCTCAGATCTAACATACATTTGTTACAAAAATCCTCATAAAATTAATGAAACACTTGCAAACTAACACAAGAACAATTTGGAATAGCATTCCAATGGTGGAAGATCAAATCTTTCAAAAGGCTTTGTTTATGTCATAAGAACTTTGAGACAGAAATTCCCTTTTGAATGACATCTTCTTAGTTATTTTCTATGAAAGACAAAAATTAGGAATGAAAAAATCTTATATTGACAATATCTTATATTTACAAGAGTTCATGATTTGATTCTAGTTATAATCAGTCAGATTATGACCTTAGAGTCACTGTGGTTTAATTAGTATTTAAGTGCATGTACTATAGCTCCATTTAATTACAGTCTCAGATTCCTATCTATTCTCTGACAGATGATTGCTACTATTTGGCATTCAAGCAGCTTCCGAAAAATAAGAAGTGAAAAACCCACTATGAATAACAATTAGTGATACAGCATGCTGTTACACAAAACAAGCCTACAGTAAATGCTAGATCTCACAAACACACACACACAAAAACTTCGTCACCAAAGTCCCAAAGTATTAAAGCAGAAGGCCCGAAATGGAGTTACATTTTGTGATTTCTCTTTGTTTAGATTATGATCTCACTTTTCAGTTCTACAGATTAGACTACCACTTGTGTGATAGTGCCCATGAGACCCTAATACCAGAGATAAATCCAGAGATCCAAAACTTTCAGATATGTATTTCAAAGGATAAACCTGAGCACTGCATCCATACTAATACTATACAATATACTGTATGCTGTTAAGCTTTGCAATACTGTGTTATTGCCTCCATTGGTAATATTGAAGAATGCCATTAATTCAATTGATATCAGAAGCAGACACAGTGATATTTGCAATTAAAAAGTGATTCTGCAGTTGAGCTATTCTTGCCTCCAATTTAATACACATGTATTTTTCCAAATTTTAAAGAACCCTGCCCCCAGTTCCTCCAATTTATTTTGTCTGCACTGGGACCAGGGTGGGACGGAAGAATGAATAATGCATAGTAGAACCTGCTAAATTTATTCACATTTTAAATTGTTTTAAATTTATTTATTTCTCAAATATCCTTAATATAGTTTGTTAAGTAAAATAATAACTGAACCACATTGTAGTAAAGATAAGTAAAAAGATAGGTCAACACTGACAGAGATATGCTGATACAACAGGTAATGCTCCTGCACCCCATAGCAATATCACAGAAATATCTTCAAAAGCAATATCCTCAGCTGTCCCACTGCCCCTGCTTTCTCCATTTGAGCCATTACAGTGCTCAGTATGTAGATTAAAACTGACCAATTAAGTGCTATCAAACAGAACCTATAGACACCAAGTTGTTCTTTTCAGAAAAGGCAGGGAAAGTAATTTTGGTCTCTCCTCTATTCATGCTGATGGTTTTCACAAAGTGTCTGTGGGATCTTTAGGAAATCTACAATGCCTTCAAATTTGGCTGAATTTACTATTAAACAAATTGGTTAGCTAACTTTTTCACATGCAACGCTAATGCTAAAATCAGTGCAGCTCAGTAATATGAAAATCTTGATTTAGCCTATGCACACAAAGGCCTTTTACTTTCATCTGTCAAAATGACTCCCTTTGTCAACAGGGTTATACTCTGTGCATTAGAAGTGAACATAAGATTAGACCAAGCTTCTTTTTTACTTAGGACATTTCTCTATTTAGGGCTTCTGATCCAGAATTTTCTTTTTTAATTTAGTTACCCATTGACTATTTTGTCATTTTACAACCAAATAAGCAGTGAACACTGAAGTTCAATTTAAAGGCCCTGTGTCATTTCTGTGGTTCTTTGAACAGATCATAACTACAGCACACATCAGTAGTACTTTTGCAAAATCCACAGGATTTTGCCTAATATCTGGAAAAGGAAATAAAAAAGGACAAATGCACAAGAAGTGATCTAGTACCCCTAAAGGTCTGACTGTTACCACTTGAGGGCATGTTGATTTACCTCACCATTGGGAATTTGTTTATTGTCTTTTTTCTATCCTCTCATATGATATAATCTATTTTAAATGTTGACACATTTACATTTTAAAACAACACAGAGACATGGTTTTACTAATACATATTGCTAAATGAGAATAAAATTCAAACTGATATGCATCAAGTATTTCTGCTGACACTCAAAGTATCCACTCCTTTGCCTTACTTCTCCATAACTCTTCACTTGGATTTATAAATCCTGTCACTTTTTTGGTTTAACAGACCATATTTTCACTATAATTTGTGATTCTTAAAAATTTCACATTATTTATAAGGTATTTGTATTAAGTTTTCCGATCCTTCAATCAAACATGTTTACAAGCAAGTCTTAATCTCTTTTGGCTACAAATTAAAAGTGCACCTTTAGGTATTACAGGGTTTACAGATTACTTCAAGGCCAACGTACCTAAATTACAAAAAACCTGAATGATTAGACACAATTAACAAGGACTGACAGAACAGTTAACAACAATCACCTGAAGAAAGTGTTAAATTACTCATACAGAAATTTCATCAAAGTGCCTGCTCAACTTCCTGCTTTGCTTAATAGATGAGAGCTCTAGTTAAGGTAATCCTAAATCAAGAACTGGACAAATCATGGAATGCTGGAGTATGAGAAATAGAAGTATTGCTGGTAAAGAAGCTAAGTGAGCAAAACTCTGAGTGAGATTGCACTGCAAGTGGGAGATCTAGGAGGAAGAGCAGGAGTCAGAAGCTAAAGATCAGGGATAATAAGCAAGCCACAAGGACAAGATACAGTAACAGGCAGTGTGAGTCAAAACAAAAGCAACACACTGAGCATCCCAGAGCAATGAGTGCAGTCTGCTCCCATGTCTGATGGGTAGGCAGCTATCAGTCAGCCTGATACCAGTCTTCAGTCCTGGGAGACCAGTTACGCCCAGGTGACCGTTGTAGTTGAGTATTGAAAAAAGACTGCATGAATGTCCATCTGAAGTTTATAAACATATGACAATTTCCATGCCCAAGTATTACACAAACACTTAAAAACCTTAGATACTGCTATGTAGCCAGGGGAGTGATTGAGAGGTTTGAGCTCACAGCAGTCTCAGCCCATCATTGTTTTCTGGGTTTTTAGCCCTGTCTTCATTTCAGAGACAGATTTTAGTGAGATCCTCAACTTTTGCCCTACATGTAGACATACTGCTTGAAAGAAGAAGTACTTTATATGTGTGAAAGCAAATATGTGGCTGTAAACAGTTTATTTTATATACCATAGCAGTAAAATTGTCTGCAATGCCTATGTGAACCCATCAGCACAGAGGGAGAAGAGGTATTACACTTCATCTGCAGCTGAAAATTCTGTCAATTGACAGAAAAGGGAAGAGGGACATGGGAAATACAGACAGGCAAAAGATATAAAGAGACAGAAGTTTAGTAGCAAGTATAACAGAAAAAAAGGGAATGAAAAACATTTGATAGAGGTGAAAGACATCAGCTTATTGTTTTTTACTTATAGACCTGCATAGAAGTGTACAGTGCTTTGTCATAGAAAAGTGAAATTGATGCAGATAGCTCAAGGAATAGACACATGAAATCAGAATTGGCACAAAGAGAGTATTAGAATGTGTGGAATTAGAATTATTGTGGAATAGGGACTGCTTTATCCTCTGGTCATCACAATAAAAATGCAATAAATTATTCTGAAGAAGTATCCAGTGTCTTGCTAATGAGACTTAAAGTGTCATTTTACAACATAAGGTGCTCAGACAGAAATTAGCGATAAGCAGATAAGGCTTGAGGAAAAAAAAAATAGTGCAAGACTAGAAAATACATCATAGCAAAAGCCACACACAGGCACATCCAAGAAAAGAGGTTTAAATAAACTAAACAAAAATCATTTCCTGAAACGATATCCTCTCAAAGACCAACCTTTTCTATAAACTACAGAAAAGAAGAAACACAAACAGAATTTCTTGTGAAGTGCAGAAGAAGCACCAATTAATTTCTGTTCCCAAAATACACCCTAAAGTTATCAGAATCCAGACAGATTATCTCAGAACACATCTTTCATGTTTGTACACACTTAATTGTTCTGGATGATACAAGAATATTTTATTTACTTTATTAATACTTGAATTCTACTAAGGAACTGAATGTTGTAAAGATTCAAAGATTCAAGAACAGTTGAAGGGACTGATTGAGAGCTAAATCTAGAATAATGCTCAGCTAGCAGAGTATCTCACATTCAGACCCAAAATTTATGATTACCCAACATGCAAGTGTTCTTTGGGTTGCCACCACCTATGATCTTTGTAGAAAGGAAGTAAGTTCTGTGAAGACTGAAGTAAGAAAATGAATCTGGTAATTTTCTGTGAAGTTAATTATAGCACTACTACTTGTTTATTTCGTTTCTCTGTAAAATTAGCACAAGGCTTGTATAAGCAAAAGGGATACATGTATTGTACCTATAAATTTCCATTCATGTGGGATAAACCACTGTAGCAATGCTTTGAAGTTAACAAGCCTTCTCAGTTCATTACAGATAACAATACTAAGTTTCCACCTTCAAGATGAAATAAATGAACTGTTAGCTGTGTAAACAAGTTTTGCATTTAATTTCTGGTACCACAAAAGCAGCAACAGCAATTTCTTTTCATACATTTGAGATGTATAAAGATAGGCAGAAAACACTAACTCTTCAAAAACTCCCCAAAATGTTTTTAATTACTTTTTAAGGTTTTTTAATGAAGACTTAAGACAGCAACACATAGCAGAGATTATTTTTACTTCCAGCATTGTGAAGCAGTAACAGTTTATTACTTTATACTTGATAGGATGAGTGCTATTTACAACTTTAAATGATTCTGAACTTTGAAAGTCTCTGATTCAATTTCACAAAGCAACAAAATTATGTTTTAGATGGGATGCATATGAGAATAAGTACTTGTAGGAAAACAGACAATACGAGAATATTTCTAATGGGAACACTTTCACCTGATAGAAATAAAATGTATTGTCCCAAAGGACAAAGAGTTCTTTTTACCTTTTTTTCTTCTTATAGAATCACAAAAAAAACCTCCCAGATTTCCGATAATCAAGTGTAACCATCAACCTAACACTTCCAAGTCCACCATTAAACCTTGTCCTTAAATGCCACATCTACACGTTTTACATACTTTCATGGATGGTGACACAACCACTTCATTGGACAGCCTGTACCAGTGCTTGATAACCCCTTCAGTGAAGAAATTTGTCCTAATATCCAATCTAAACCTCCCTTGGCACAACTTGAGAGCATTTCCTCTTTCAATCAACACTGATAAAACGCAAATTCTTATACTCTGCACCACACACCTTCCACACAACTAAAAATGTATGAAACACTTCCCATTTGTTGTTGTCATTTAGCATAAAAATTTATGAAGCGTCTCTGAGAATAGCTCACTAGATCACATTTACATGTCTCAGTCTGCATGAGCTAAGTAGGGCTGAATTAATGAATATGCTGTTGCTTCACATACTAGAAGTCTGTCACTAACGGAATAATCTGCAAATGCAGAACCAGGGACTGTGAGATGCACTGGCTGCAGTCACTGATGACTCCCTCCTCTGCAGGCTCAAGAAGCTAATCTTGCTCAGGTCAGAATGTTTGGCAGATGTTCCTGGGATTGACTCAGGACATGAGCAACAAGACAGTATGTGTCCACACTTAGGGTTTCTTTTCTCCTCTGTCCCAATTTCATTCCCAGATATGCTGTGCTTGTGAAAGGCACAGTGTGATGCCATAAGAGACTTACACATTCTCTGCACAAACAAACACAGTCTGGGTGGCAGCAATGAAGCAAAAGCTTCCCTAGGGCACACACTAGGATTATCAACAAGGGAGGACTACTTCTGGATTAAAGCTTTGGCCCACTGTCATCTATGGCAGAACTCCCACTGAAGTCAGCATAGCCAGGATTTCATGTCTGTTGCAGCAATTTTGACTCCCTGCCTGTTCTGCCTTGGGACTTCCAGCCAGCACAATAAGGGTTTTAACAGTGCCAGAAGATTTGTGTTATGAACTGCAGGCGGAAGTCCTGAAACCCTTCAAATAAACAACCAAATACTCATCAGCCATTTTAAGAAATTTAAGACACCACCAAGCTATAGGGGATTCAAACCTGCATGCACAAGTATGACATTTCATGCTGGCACACCATGCTAAAACACCCTTGTCCTGTTTAAGTGCTTTCTTTTCTTTTCTTTTTATGAAATGCTTATGGCAGAAAATTCATGTTTTGATTGAAGACAGAGCAAGAAGCAAGTTAAATTATATACTCAATACAAATCTCATGCAATAATGATGAAAGAAGAATAAAATGATTGTAACAAAAGCAGACACTTCATGAAGTAAAGCCTCCTCTAAATTCAGTATGTGTAGGCAATATAGAGAAAATGGAAATGCATTAAAAAAAGATGAAACTGTAGATCAGACTGGCCAAAAGTCTTAATGGGACTGTAAAATATTATGATAAGTGTCTGTTTAAAATATACTCAACCTTTGTCACTGCGTATAAAACAGACAGAAACTTAGCAAGATGTCAGGAACGTAACTGTAAGTCAAGCTGGCATGGAATTACAGTGCTCAACAAACACAAAAAGCCAGTTCTAAGTCCCTGACCTGTGATAAATTTTTGCTGACTTCAGCACAAAGCAAAAATAACTCAAATAATTGTAGGCTGCAGGACTAGACCTTGGTCATTATTTCATCTAAACTCAGAAGAGCTTCATTTTAGTGAGGATGGCATGAACTTTGCAATGAACAGATATTTAAAAAGCAGTCAAAATTCTGCTGCTGCTGCTGCTGCCCAATAGAGAATCAACCACTTCATCTCAGGCAGCATACAGATGCCCTACTTACAATAGGTAAGAGTCATTACAAAAGAAATTAATACTTATAGTTGGGTTTATTAGACTTACATTTTCATATACAGAAAAACACACACACAATACTCTACTATATTAGTTTAGATTAATTTAAGATGTTGGGTGTTTTTCCTAACTCTGAGTCCATATTTTAATAGAAGCATTTCAAAAAAGGTTCAAAGTTTAGAATGGGGTATACTTAGAATACCATTCAGCTTTGCAAAGAAAATATTTGCTTTAAAAGGCTGCAATTCAAAATCTTCTAGGAATAAAATTTCCCCTGAAATACATGATATTTCCAAATGGGAATACCATCAGAACAGTCCAACACTTGAGATTCAATTCTAGGTTTATAGGAACAGCTACAGAAAGTAGAAACAACAAAACATTTAATTTGAAAAGTTTTAACCATAGCCACTTCTGTTTCTAGTTCTTCATCAACAGTTCATCAGTCCTCAGCTTTAAGTATTGCAATTATGATAGTGCTCATAACTGTTTTATGTTTGTTTAAAAATATCACGGCTGAAGCTTACTGAACTACTCTGCCTTGATTAAATGCATAGCAAAAATCAAGCATTGGAACACCTACTCTCCAGTGCAAGGGCATATAATGGCATATGATCTTCCACCTTTCCTTTTGGATGGAGTCAAGGGAATAAGGTTGCATAAATATCTGTGAAAGACAGCTAGCATGAAACAAGTCATACATCAGGCATCATCCTTTGCAGTGATAGATTCTTCAGCAAGGTGGATGTCTGGGAGGAAAAAAAAGGGCTGGGGAAAATGAATGTGCCTTAAATATGATCTTCATTGTTCTGATGAGGTATCTAGTTATACATCCCTCTCCTATTGCTAAGTAGGAGGATGTATCATGGTAGCCATTCTGCAGAGCATTCATCATCAGAAAATCAGGTTCCTTACAACCCTTGTCTGCTTAACACTTATGTATGTATGTAGCCAGTATTCTGTATTTGTAGGAAATTTTATATATATAAGTTTTTAAAGTATAAAAGGGGGAAAAAAGAGTTATTATTCTGTTAATATAGTTGTCTAAAGGCAGAAAAAAGTATTGTCAGAAATTCAGAACTGGATATTTTAAAAATTATCTCATTCAGAGATGGTCCTTTACTAACTACATAGAGGCAACAAGGTTCTTTGATTCCTGTTTCTGTGACTAAATTATTAAAACTTGACTGTTAGAGCTAAATATTTAAAAAAATCTCTTCAGACTTTCCATCCTATTTCTTCTTCAGTGTTCTACAAATCTTTCTGGATACTGCCCCTACATTCCCCCGTTCACCAAAAAAATGTGACATCCCACATTTCCCGATTAATTGTTGCAATTTTTTCATGTGACTATTTAGTGAGAAATTTTTTTTAAAGAGTGTGAAGGATCATGGAATAAGAGTCTGGAACAAAAGAAGTTAGACAGGTGTTATCTTCAGAAAACCTCTCAACCCTTTTACACCTGAATGTTTTTGGTTTTTTTCTACACATCCCTTTGGTTTTTTGCTATGCTATATACAATAATCACTGTTCTGTCTTCAGTCTAAGTTTCTTTATACCTTCATTTACACTTTTATGCATCCTATTCCTGTTTGTCTAAGTTTAGTTTTCATTGTATACACTTAACCACCTCCTCTCAGCTTGTCCCTATATTCATTCAAGCCCATGCCAAGTGCTCTAAACTACCTTTAGCTGTGGATTAAAAATTTCAAAACTTGCCTGCCTCAAGCATTTTTACCTCCATCTTTCCCCTCATAAAAAAGAAGTTACAATGTCAATAATCTCAACAAGAACAATAAGTGTCAGGAGAAGAAGTGCTTGCCCAGGGCATTTTTATTTTTTTTAATATTTTGGAATAAGTTAAGAACTAAGAATAGTAATCGAGAATCCCAAAGATACAACAGAAATGGTGTTGACACCAACAAAAACATTGAACTCTAAGTTTCATTATTAATCTACTACTTAACAGTGAAATAACAAAGCAGAGCCAGACTAAAGTAACTTACTTGAAAGCTTTTCATTGTCTGAAAATGTGATACCTACAGCTTAAATATAAAATTCTGATTTCATATACCGAATTGAATCTGCTGTTTGGTTAACTTACTAACTAGTCCCTTAGACTAACTCATACATATTGCATACACATGGTGAACAGAATACATTTGTTTCAACTGTTGGATTACCTAATGAAGCTCAACTTAGCTGCAAACAATAGGATGCCTGACAAAAATACAGGCAGAAAAAATCTTCGGCAAGAATTTCCTATATGGGAATCTTCCTGGACACTCTTGACAGATGCTCCAAAACCCGTGAATACACTGGGTATTTATTCCCGTTTGTATTTTGTAAGATAATTGTGACCTTTCTTTTGCCATGTGTGCCCACAGTTGTTTCAAAGCCATCTTACATTACCTTATCAAGGTGGAGTGTACGAACTCCCCCTGAGCAGAACAGCGTAACCAAACCCACAGGGATGGCAGCTCCAGGAAACATTTAAACCAGCACACCATCTGTCATAGGGGGCAGAAACAAGACCAAGCACTTGAGTTTAGAGCACTTTAGAGAGTTTTCCTCTTTGCTGCAACCTAGATTAGCCTTAGTCCTTGGGTAACAGTCTTCAGCACGTAATAGCTGAGGTCTGCCAGGAGGTCTTGAACAAAAGAGCCCTCTTCCTGCAGTACATACACATTCTTTCTCTCTGTATGTCAGAGTAAGAAGCCCCAAATTTCATCATCAGCAAGAGCATTGTACAAGATTGCTGTCTTTTCTAAAAGCATTCCCTCCAGGGAACTCAGAATGATCAGGCAGTTTGAGAAAAGGTAATCTCAGCCTGGGCTGAATACAAATCAAATACATAAATGAAATTGCACATCACTTAAACTTACTGATGAGAAGTATTGACAGCAGTATGGCCGTTTTCCTTTCCCAGGATTCTTCAAGTCTAACTTATAGACAGCAAAATAATTACACTGCTCTTCCATACTGGTATCAAGATGCTCCTGAGACGACTTCCAGATTTCAATTGGCTAAAGGGTTATCTATTAGGGCAATCTTATTAGTGGCCATTACTTTTAAGAGGGATTTAGAAGTCACTGTTTTGTGTGTTGGAAGATTGTTTTCAAAAGAATCAGAGCAGTAAATCATAAATTCAAGTCTGAGTTTAATTCCAAAGCAATTCTATGCTTTTAGAATGAATAAGTTATAATTCTTGCTATCTTTAAACTATAAAGATCAGAAATGGTTTCTCACTCTTTTGACCCTGGTCAAGATTATAAACTGTCTTTTTCAGATCAATATCTTAAGAATGCCACATAGTTTACAGTTTATCTCCTACCTGCTTAAAGGACATTTTTCACACTTACTTTATTCGAAACTCAGACTGGAAAATGAGTTGGTGGTGAAGACTGTAACCCAGCCTCAACACAGATAACAGCTGGCACTACAGTGCTCACCTTGAATGAGACAATATTGGGAAGTTAATCTACAAACAGCTAACAAAGGTAAAAACTTCAGAGTCTACCATATTAGGCACTAAATTACATTTAACAGATTGAGGGACAAAGCCTAATCCATCTGTTTACCCATGATCACAAAACACCATATTTGAGTTATGTTTTATTACAAAACATAGTGACTCTAACCCCTAAAATTATGGTTTTTAATTGGAAAACTGTGCATAAAAAAATTTTAAAATGCAAGTTTTTAATTCAAACTGTTCACAAGAAAATTTAAAAGGAAGTGTGATAAAAATCTGACAGAAAACCAATTCCAAGATACTCAAATTACAGAATTTTTCATACTTATGCCTTTGCTGCACCAAAATATAGTGGCAATTTTATGCAGTGCCTGTAGGCATAGAAATTCCTGATATAAATTCAACAAGAAAGAGAGCAATTACACATTTTGGCCTGTGTTTCTTCATTCTCACCTATTTCTAAAACAAGGGTGATTTCTATTTGCATGCTACAATTTTCTGAGTCCACTAATTGCAAGACATTCTAAAATAAATGTAAATTGTCTGGATGGACACAATCCAATTTCTAATGGACAGGTGTTCATATAAAACAGAGACAAGCTAAGCAGTAGCTGGTGGGGTGAGGATGGAGAGAAATTATTTGGCTCTCAGCTGAACTTCCTGTTTAACCACAGGGATGATCAAATTAAGTCAAGGTCAAGTATGTGCCAGAGCAGCTGTGCCACATGGCAAACAAGGACTACTGGTACATCGAGATATATAGTAAGAGTGTTTTGATTTTCTAAACCACCATTTCACGTCTTGCAATTCAAAGGTGCCACAGGAGAGAGAAAGTGGCCTCCTGCACTCAGCCTTTATTGTGGGGTCTGTAGATTCAGCTCCTTCACAGGCTGCTTGAAGCCTTGTAGCAGAGCAGTCCCCTAGCAATCATTGCATCGCTTCAGGAGCCCACCTCTCGTCTACAGGGAAAACTTTAAAGCTGTCCAACACAGCAACTAATAACCAACTAATCTTCCCCCCACGGAATGAGAGATGTTTAAATCTCCCTGCCAGAATGAAATCACTGGACTGGCGGTGACATTCTTATCCACAGATACTTATTCTCAGATACACCTCATTTAGGACTCTTATTACCTACTTACAAATAGATGCTTTCAACATACAGTGGTTCTGGGGTCTGTGGTGCTTTGTCTTAATAATCTCTGATTTTCCTGTTTCAGTAAATGAAAATAAATTGATTTATGGCAGTTAATGCACAGGTACTGAAAACAGCAGCTGTAGTTTTTTTGATACCCATCTGTCCTCCTCTTACTCCATCTGTTTCCTTCACTCATTGCACTGGAATTCAGCTTCACAAAATGCAATCCAAACTCTTTCCTGCAGCACAGTGTAAGTTACCTAGTTACCCAGCTAAAAGACATTTTCGAAATAAATCACTCTCCTTGTATTTTGTAGAAGGCAAGAGACATGGATTTTGCAGTTAATATATGTCTGAGCAACATTCCTTTCAACCAAATATACAACTGTCAGTAAATTTCTTCTGATTTCAGATGGTGCACTTCAAAATAATACCACATAAAGGCTCATCATTTTAAACAATTATTGATTACACCTTGGGGATTTTTCACCAATTCCACTTGATGCTGCTTTTAAAATGGTAAGTACCTGCATAACTCTATGATTTATAGATCGGTTAGATCTTTATAGATAATACAATAGTATAAATGCACACTAATATATTATTTCATTGGATTATATAGCTTTTATTAAACTGTGTTGACTGACTTTTTTTATTCTTCAACAGTTCTTTGGCCTGTTAATGATTAAAGATTTGGATTTCACTGTTTACACTAAATGTAAGTGTTTAACAGGAAAATAAAACCTAAGAAAGCCCTCCCTCCTTACAATCCAAAATGGAAGATACAATATAAAGGCTGAAATTAATTTATTGAGAAATTTTGCACAGCACAAATACAAAAGGCACTAATAAAACCCATCTGTTCTACAGGATACAATAAACAAAGGATATTTCCATTACTATCCCTTCTTTAAGGCAGTGTGGTAGCTGAGGTGAATTGAAGGTCAAGAGGGGGGGTTGCTGTTGCTCTGTGAAAGGGCTCACACTTTAAATATAAGTATCTCAGTGTTCATGGTGTCTTTCATGTCTACGCTAATGTGCTATATTGAATACCTACATGCCTTAAATACTTTGGTTTATGCATTTACCACTTCACTACTGGCATCACATTAAAAGGGAATAGTTACATTTTATTTGCACTACAAAGGTCTTTTAACTGATACTGAATTTCTATAGAACAGAATATTCAATACTAGCATATAGAACACAGTGCACAGGAACATGCACTTAAACACACAACTTTGTGATCAGGGTGATACTAACTTTACTTATCTTTTTTATTTTTCTTTTTTTTAAATTAAACATTATTTTACTAAAAACTCAGTAACATAGCTGCCTGAAAGAATTTTATTGAGTCAAAAGCAATAAACAACCTAACCTCTTGAGGTATAGAAGAAGTGTTTATAATACAAGGGAATTTAAAAATATGTAGTAAGAACTTAGGTTGGAAATAAAATATTTTTCCATGATGAAAAATGGAAACAAATGCTGGTAATAGCATTTTGTAAAATAGAACTTTCATATTACAGATCCATTACCATGATGTAGGTGTCTAAAAAATGAGGATTGCAATTATTTTAATCTTTATGTGTATTTAAATATATAAAAGCCAACTTTTCCTTTCTATGGTAGAGTTTGAAGTACTCACAAATGCAAGCAAAAAACCAAACTGCTGGTATTAACCCTACAGAAAAAGACTTTAAGTCTGTATACCTCCTGTGGTCCTTTAAAAAGCATTAATAATTAAGTATTTGCATAAAGATAAAACAAGAAAACTCTTACATGCAAAAACATGTATCTTTTAGACATCTGCAAGCTACTTATCTTGATCTGTTCCATAAATAGAAACTAATTATGGAGAGACTGAAAACAAGACAATGCCCTAGAAAATAAGAGGCGATCTTTTTTAATTATACTCAAAATAGTGTGAGTAAATCTGTATCATACAGATTCATATTTAACACATGGATCTTTTTTGGTCTAATCTTCCACCTTTTTCAAGCAACAGTTAAACTTCTACAAATCCATTAAAAGCATAATCAGCCTTGATGCATTCTTTCTCTAGAGGTATTTCCTGTCCTATAGAGTATCAAAATTAACTGTGAATGGCAGAACTGTAAAGCCTCTAGTGAAAAAAAAATTATTCAGTCCTCTAAATTAATGCCCGCACTCTGACTTTTAAGTGAAGACAGAGATCAGCAAGTCAGCTGCTGCTCATATTGCTTTCTCATTCATAATTGAAAAACCAGAGGCTTGGGGAGTCCTTAGCAACCTAATCCATCCCTTCCCAGGAATTTTATATAAGTTTTCTTCTAATATAACTTTATTCTCCTGCTTTTGTTATAAATATAACTTCAGAAACAAGTTTGATCCAAGGCTAAATTTCAAACTCCCAAACTGACACAATATAGGGGTCAGCAGTGAGGTTGAAATTTCAAATACGCTGAGTCAATCCTGCCAAGGTGGGTGTTAGGGCTTCTCAGTTTCAAAGGGTATCTCAGCTGCTGTATTTGGACAGTAATGTTCCCCAGAGTCACTGCGGAAGTGCATATCAAGCTATTTCTTAGCACAAACAGCAATTCTTTATATATTGGCAAAAGGAGGCTGGCAAAGGACAAAAGAGAAGGCCCTTCAGCCACTCAGAGCTGGAGAGCACCATTAGAAGGACTGCAACAGACCTGGTCAGGAAAGTTATTTTCTTTGGGAGCTGGGAAGAGAAGGTGGTTGGATGGATCCAGTGAAGTCAGCCAAGTTAAAAGTTGCATGCTGGATTTCACAAAATTAAGCACAACCATGGCCGTTATTTTTAGACATCTGTACTAAAGGAAGGGAGATTAAGATGCCTGAAATGATTATTCTTCACAGAGTCACTCAGAAATCCGATCTGTACGACTGCAGACACTTGTAAACATTGATTCACCAGGATACAGCACTGAGCTACAATTCACATAGTTTTAGTGCTGCACAGCAACCAACCCAGCAGACAAAAAATGTTACAACATTGCACAAAGTGACAATTTGCTGTGCTGCTTTACAAAATCATAATGGCAAGAAATACCTTTAGGTTTGCCTTAAACTACCATCTGTCCACAGAAAAAGGCAAAATACATTAATTTACATACTGCATTTTGCCAGCCAGGAGCAGCATTAAGCATTATCCCTTTCCCTTACCCTTCACCTTAAAAGGGACTATTCTAAATCCCTTCAGTTTTGGCACATACATTTTCTGTGACAAAAATAAACTGAAGCAATTGAATATGTAACAGTGTGCAAAAAAGCACAGCCTAGGGTGGAATACACAACCCAGCACACATGCTCTGTCTGCTATACACTGCTACTCTGAAGTGTAGAATATTTGCACAAATATAGGGAACCCTCAATGGCAGCAAGAGGAAGCACTTGCAGCCTAGATCAGCCTTAGTCCATGCCATTAGTTGGACACCAGCTGGATGTTAACCTGAATACCATTTACCTGCATTTCAAATAAATCACACCTTCTTAGTCCTAACTTCCTGATTCACAGTGCAACAGCACTATCACTTCAGTCTGCCGTAAAGCAAGGGCAAAATGAATTATGTAACTAAGTCTGAGTGGATGCATGGGGCATGGTAGAGGAGGAACACAGATGATCATTTAAAGCAAAAGCTCTAAAATTAGATCACAGGTAATGCATTTAAATAGTTACAGCAGCAATTATTTAATTTCCAACTACTCAGCACGATGAGACCACAACCTGAAAATTTATTCTATGACTTAGTTTGTAGACGGGTGCTAAACAGGATTTTAACTTTCCATGGTTAACTAATCAGGACATGCTTTTCATTCATTCTTGGTTTTTAGACTTTATTGTTAATGAAGAAAATCTGCACAATACTGAAAGTTGAGAGGTCAGGGTCAAACAGATGGAACTTAATCTCAAAATAGCAGGGCTTGTTGCAGTTTTTGGCATTTTTCTGGCATTTAACTAAAAGCTTCACTTCAGTAGTTCACTGACATATAACTTCATTAGCACAAAATTATGATTGTCTGTCGTGTTTCACGTTTATCCAGAAGGGTGACTTCAAAAACATACAAACTGTGGAGGGGGAGGGTGGCAAAAAGGAAACAAACTGAAACAACATTAGCTTACATTACCAAAAATTCCTGTTCAAGTTCAAACTGAATGGCATCTTGGAGGTGAGAATAGAACAATAACCGCATAAAGCAAGTTGTGTGAATGATGACTTGGGGAACCTGGCAAATAAACTCAAAGGAAAAATGGAAAATGTTAACAATGTGTTCACATAGCCTTTTGAAAGACAGGAAAATAAATGGGAAGGATTAAATAGGATTTATCAGTCATCAGAGGGATATATCTTCTTCTTTTATACCTTTCCACCTTCTGCACCATCAAGTTCAACATTATCAGTAGGACATTTTTTACCTTCTCAAAGTTATGAACAGCAGTCCAGATGTCATGAACATGGCAGAAGTTACTCGGCTGTGCCTGGTCTCTCTGCTACTGAATAATCTATTGTAATCAATGTCTTAAAGAATAAACCCAATGCAGTTTTCAAGATGGCAGCTTGAGGAGCTATACTGAAATTGCAGTTAATTATGTATGTATATAGTGGGGTTAACCCTCGGTAGAGGGCCACAGGTCTGGCACTCACTTGCTCTTCAGCTTGCTAGGCAGACAAAAACAAACTGCACTGATCTGCAGCTCAGTATAATGGTGATTTCTCCATTACAAAGCAAAGAGGTGACATTTCACTTTACTCAAGTGTCATATCTCCTAGAAAGAAAGAGCATTTCCTTGGTTTATTTATACAAGTTCAGAGGACACTAACATCCATATATGCAAAAGAAGCACTGAATGCTCTTCTATGCTACCAAACTGCAGAAACGTGCAAGGCAGAACCACAGACCGGCCCAGCTCTCAGTAATGTCAAGGTGCAAATTCATGCATGATAACCACTGGTGGTACACTGAAATACACAATGCTAATGGCCAGTCTGGTTCTTTCCTTATTGTGCCAAAGCACTTACAGGTAACACACAACTGCTTGGTAGCTCACATGGGAACTTTTGATCTCTTCTGGTCAGGCTAGTATGGCAACCTATTTCTAAATATTGGATTAATTCTTTGTCTGTTGACTTTGTCCCTTCTTCTCAGACACTGTACAGCTTTTGGCTGGGACAGAGCTAGTTTTCTTCATAGCAGTTTGTAAGGTGCCATGTTTTGAACTTGTGGCCAAAGCAGTATTGACAGCGTAAGGCCATCTCTGTTCACATGTCAGAATTTCACTGTGTATATGTGGTTGATCTTGACAATCAATTCACCAAAAAACAAAACAACAACAACAACAACAACAAAACCCTCAAAAAAAAGAAACAAAAAAAACTTAGGACCTAGAGGGTACATTTTTAAAGCTTAAAACAGAAGGTACACTCAATAATCCTTTGAATGAATAATAGGAGAAGTGTATCACCACTTACAAGTGGATTTCAAAAGGTTAGGAACGTAGGAAACAGATGAAATTAAAAACAAACCCTAGCAACATGTCAAACAGTGATTATTACTTTCTATCCATTTACATACAGCATTTTGCCAGCCAGTAGCAGTCATTAAGCATTATCCCTTTCCCCCATCTTTCATCTTAAAAGGGACTATTCTATATCCCTATCTATTCATGTATAAGCTGCTCAACAGTACTTTTATGTCTTTGTTGGATTTACAGCTGCTGGAAAGTGGTAATTCTATGGCAGATTTTATTGTTTTGGCTACTAACACAGAAATATTCCAGTCCTGCTGAATCTTCTATTTCTTCTTCCCATGTTGTAAAAATCAGCACCCTGATATCTCTATAAAAGATACAACACATCATAACTGTGTCCTCTGCATTAAAGACAGGGTAATGAAACGTAGGATCAGCATTTCTCTGATTGTGCCTGCACATCTTCTGGTTGCCAAGCTACAAAATACATTCTCATGTTTTACGTTTTCATATATGAAGACATCTTTTGGGGAAAATGTCCAAACAAACATCTGTGGATGAGAGATTTTGTTTGTTTACAGAGCAGACACTACATCATGAGGATCAAACTTATCTACTTCATCTCGCACTGGCAATCTAAAAAATTCTCCGTGCTTAGTAGTTCCCTGAGGATTTGCCTTTCTTATCTCTTTAATCTTGACAAAAGGACCATAAAATGCATCAGGTAAAGGCAGCTTTCACAGTTACTCCACTAGACCATCTTATTAGGAAACAAATCAAAAGCACAAGTTTGTTCCACACAAAGCTGTAAAACAGTTTCCACACAAAATTGATTTTGGCCCAAGTAAAGTGACACTAAAGAAAGATTATGTTAAAAAAAATTCAACCATGCATCAGCTCAGATGTCAACTGGCTGACATTCCTTCCAGGTACATTGCACATCCATCACACCCAGTAGAATACTTTCAGGCTAAGATATGTTGAACTATTAACTATTTTCACTAAGAAGAATATGCATCAGCAATATCTGATAAAGCATTTGAAGCAAAGTAGTAGAAGCAAAAGTTGGACATACAACTAATTCTCTTTTTTCTTTATCTTGGACCAAATACTATGGTGAAATTCATTGCAAAGGACTACTGCTGCTGTTAATTTTCAGCAAATAATGAGCATTTCCATCACCTCCAGTAAATATTTCAAAATCCAAACACAAGGAAAACGAACTATTTCCTTACATACATAATAGCAATCCTACTTACAGAAAAATGATAGAAAAAACAAAAGAGAGAAAATTTAAACCAATTCAACACTGACACTCAAAGACATTTTAGATGTAGTAATAACTGTACATCCTTCAACCTTTTCAGTTTTATGGATAAAAGTGTAATTGAATATTTTTAATTCCATGAGGACAGTTACTTTTATTCTGGTAAAGCTAATAAAAAAATGGTCTAACACAACTTGTATCTTCTAGTTTATGCCATCATTTTCTATGCATTGCAAAGGCACAAGACCATAATTCATGAATATTCATGAAAGGTATGAAATGAACCTTAATCACAGTGTTCTCAATATCTCCTACTATGTAAGCTCAAAACTGAAGTCTGAAGCCTAAGCATTTTGGACAGTGCAAGACAATGACCCTGAAACACAAAAATAAACTGTGTTTGGATTAATACTTGCCCAATTACACAACAATCTTTATGAAATACCATCAAAAGATATATCCTCCCGTAGAACATCAACAAGTGCTCTGGGAAATTGAAAAGTGTCCCATTAAAAAAAAAAAAAAAAAAGTTTGACAATTCCATTTTAATTCTTGGTGTATCTGGTGTAGTTCTGAATGCACAAAGTATCTAGAGCATCTCTGGATGAAATAACCAAAGGGCAGAACAACGACAAACGCACAGAGTTGCCCAAGCAGAACCCTGCTTCAAACTCCAACCGAGGCAGAAAACATTGTACAGTGGCCAAGGATGGGCATTACCATTCACCAATTTTACCCTCAGTTTCAAGCTCCCTTTAATTAATAATTAAGTAATATGCAGTAAATAAACCTTGCTTATTCCCAGTTTGCTACAAGAGTTATGTTGGTTCAATCACTATTCAAAGCACTGAAGCTATCAAGCCAGTACTTCAGACCATATGAACCTTTCTTGCCATTATATGGAAATGGCTGAAGCTCATATCCCAGGTCCAGTATTTCTGAGGAAGAAAACAGAATCTGACGTATTAGCTTTGAAGGGACTGACTACAGCTATAGAGTTAAAATTGCATTAGGGCATGATAGGCAAGGAAGGAAAACATTTCCCAGTACAATGACTGAACATGCTGAAGGTGGTGCTGAGACACCTTTGTGAGCAGTGGGATTAGGAATGGGAAACATTTGACATCTTTCATCTTGCCTGATTACCTTGTTATAAAATTTATAAATTTATAAAATGTATAAATTAAAAAATGCTACTTCATGTCTCCATAGAGCCAAAATTCCTGGTTTGCACAGACAGATTATTAATTGTTCAAAAAGGTGTTGGAAACTTTGAGGTCTACACAGGCTCCTTGACCCAAAAAGTTGAGTTAATACCACCCAAGTCACTAATGGAACAGTGACTCAGAACAAAAGTATCGATTAAAAAAAGCCTGATAACATTGTGGTTAACCATAATGTATATATGTCCTACCTCAGGGTAGCTTCTGGTAGATGCTTGGCCATGTTTACTGGAAAAGTTTTATTTTTTTAATATTTAGGTATATTTCTATTTTGCAAACAGATGAGGAAAAGAGATGAAGGGAATTTCTTTGTAGATCTCAAGGAACATAAACCAACTACAATTGTAGAATACATTCAGAGGAACGTAATCTGCAAGTAATTTAAATGCACACTAGTCAATATCTGCAATGATATAATCATCTTTTCATTTACTTCAGAGCTATGTCAACATTAGGTTTAATTTTACTGCACATGTATGCAGTTAAAAATATCAGTCTTTGTAAACATTATTAGAGAAAAGCTCTTTCTTTTCATTCCATATGTAGTATCAAGGTATTAATTTGAATGCTCTGTTTGTCCAGAGAGGCCACCTGGAGCCTTCTATTGTCATTATAAAGTCATCACATAGCACATTTATTGTACCTCTAGCTACATGTTAGTGCATAAGTATCTCATGCAAATAATGGTTCCAAGGTCAAACTTTGCCCACTCCATTTTAAGATTATGTCAGTCAAGGTGCTAAGAATCAGCCATTATCCATCTATTCTATTAAAATGTAAATCACACAGATCTTCAACTTCCTGTGTGTATTTCAGGAGCAACATAGCATTTAGAAGAATTAAACAATAAGGCAAGAGGCACGAACACACAAGTGACTAGATGTTTCAGCTACACAATGGGCTGTAGTTTTTGAGTATTTCCTACTTTTGCCAGTCATCAAGTTGTCTAAATGCACACAGATTAGAAATTTCATTACCAAAAAATCTGCTCCAATGCACCACAAAGGCATATGCTTCTCTATAAAAGAATGTAGAAGGTATTTTAAAAAGACTATTAGTTAACTTAGCAAACATGACAAAGTCATGATAAAGTTACAGGGTAGCTGGTCAAGACTGTCTCACTCCATATTTCAGGATGGATCATAATTCAAAGGTCTACATAAAAGGATGGAGAGGCAGTATTTTCTGGTGATGGGTTGACAGTATTGTCTTTCTATATTCCCAATCTGAACATATGCCCATATATCTTTATTCTTAATGAATACAAAATATTTGTAAAATTACTTCAGCATTTTCTTAGTGCAAATATTTCATCACTGATTCAGCATTCCCCAAATTTGTCACCTCTGGTGTCTTCTGTAGAAAAACTGATGGACAGGACCCTCAGAATTCTAGTAATCTTATTACTAACAAAGCTGTAGCATTCATAGGTTCTTAGTATTATATAATCCCATTCAAGTATATAACTGCTGATAATTTGACAGTAATGGAATTATGGAATGACAGATCCTTTTACAGATAATAAGAATGAATAATGTCTGAATAAGAGATTCATGACACACTCAGACTGTGTATTTAGTAACGCTTAGCCTAAAAATAATCAACAAACTATTAATCCATACCTAAATGTCATTGAGAATGTCAGAGAAGCCTTTGTACAGCAAAAGCACAATCTGCTTTTGTTCCTGAAATCGCAGGCAGGGTTGGGAAAAATAACACAAGGATATATTTTTCATCTTCCTGTGAAAGCACCAGCACATTTAAAACCATTGCTCATAACAGTAAATCAAAATCTCAGTAATGCTTGTTGAAACTGGCTTTTGAGATAGAGGGTGAACAAAAAGACCTTTTAAAATAAGTTTTAGGGAATATATAAATTGTCTGAACACTGCCACGGACAATCAGTTTTAACAGCATATGTCCAAGAGCTCAGTATAGTTACTTGCTGTTCTGGGAGCCTGCCAAAGAAAGAGATCCTTCTAAAAATTATGAGGGGAAAAAAAATCAAGAGAAAATGGGTAACAACACAAAACTTACATACATCTCTAGCTATTCTAAAGCTTTTCATTCAGCATCCGTCATCATAAAATCAGTGTTCCTGACACGTGTTCAATTTAATAGAGCTTTTTTTTAAAAGCTTGGAATTCCCTATTGACAAACAGTACAGTGACACGTATAAGATTTATCACACTGTGCAACTTTCCCAGGGAGCATCTGAGAATTATTAATGACATAAGCATCACTGAACCATTGAATGATATAAGACCACCTAAGTTTTGCAGATAGAGAAGAGCAGAGGCCATAAACCAAATCAGCAGGAAACCTTAGAGCACAATTAATTTCTCCTAAAATATATTCCTGTTTTAGCTTCTAGGAAATGTTTCACTGAAGGATAATATTTATTAAAGCAGCAGCTATCTCCCTTTTTCAAAACAGAATTTGACAGACACTGGCAACTCTGGTTACCAAGGGGGTTCAGTTTACTGTTTAATAAAGAGCTTTGGTGAGACCAGCTTGAGCAGTACCTACCTGGATTCTTTTTAATTAAAACTGTGTCTGCCTGAGGAAGCCTGGCATGGGCGTGTGTGCTAACGAGCAGGTTCTGGTTGAGCCACCAAGAGAACACCTTCAACACCTAACAACAGCAGGCCACAACACCAGTTCAGATGCTCAGCCCAGAGCCCAGCCGGCGCGGGGCTGGCAGACAGCTCAGCTTTAATGGCTCTCACAGCTTGGTCTGTTCACTGTTGCTCACATCAAACTGCAGCCGTGTGGCTTTTCCCTGAGCAGCGATGTGAGGCAGCGGCTCCTGAGGGAGGCAGCGCCCGCCTCAGAGGCCAGAGGAGGCCGCGGGCTCGGCCGGACTGTGGCCAGCAGCGCGGGACACTCGGAGCCGGGGCTGCCCTCACCGTCACTGCTCTGCCCCGGCCCATCAACGCAGGAATTAAGCTTGGTCCAGATGTGTGATTTGGCTTTTCCAAAGTGAAATGCATTGGAGTGACTCTAAATCCAGGCCTGTCTCCAATATCACGTGATCACAGTGCCCATC
Source organism: Pardalotus punctatus (assembly GCA_013400915.1). Taxonomy (NCBI): domain Eukaryota; kingdom Metazoa; phylum Chordata; class Aves; order Passeriformes; family Pardalotidae; genus Pardalotus; species Pardalotus punctatus. The sequence continues at coordinate 620,723 of VZTX01007008.1, forward strand.
CAGCCAGTTAAAACTCTTGCACTCTCCAGAGAGATTTACGGATCTGAAGGAAAGTGAGGAGTTTTGTAGCCTATGAGCTCTGTCGTCTAAGACCAGGAAGCTCTAATCTTTACTTTCAGGACTATTTATTTCTTTTATATTTAGAACAGAAAGGATCAGACGAATATCTTAACCCAGAAGGGCTCAAACACAGAACAGATATGAGATCTGCAGCTTTGCTTTGGTGCAGTGTCTCCTAATTTCACCAGTCGGAGACAGACCATGACCAGCCTCTGAGAAGCACTGAATGCAGTCCATGAGGCCGATGGCGGCTATTTGGGATGACACCCTGCACAGCACTACACTGAGGGTTTCGTTATTGTAGCTGACTACACCCCTTTACTGAATCTACCCGTGTGTCAAAGTCGGGACTGCAACTAAAGCTGAGACTGAAGAATGCCCCACGGTGGGGGATTTCTCCTCAGAAAAGGAGAATTCATCAAGGAATTTTAAAATTTATTTTGATGTATTGTGCAACAGAAATCAGCTTGCCTCTCACAGGACCCAAACATTTAGGACTCTCTTCTTCCTTGTCTTCCTTGGCTTTTTTGATGGACTTTTTTTTTGTCTAATTTATGCCTATACAAATTTAACATTTCCAGGAACAATGGCATGTGAAATTTTAAAATTCTACTTCCTGTAACATAATACTTCCAGTACTCTAACCTGTGTTTTTATACTAGACCCTATTTGCACAACTCTTTTCACATTTTCTAGTACTCAGTGCCTGCAGTAATCTAAAGACTGCATTGTAAATATCTGCAACAGTAGGAAAGGCTTTGCCAGGAAAAAACATACAAGAATACAGAAGTGTTACTTAAAAATAACATTAGTTTCTGGACAGATGTGAAAGAGCTTACTTTCATATTAGTCCATGTAAGCCTACATAATCTCCCAACAATCTGGAATCTAAAATACATGCTTTGTGCATCACTGCATACTCATTTGACAAAAGGTTTGATAACATGCTTTGGTTTGCTATGGATGACTGAAATTCTAAAGAAACTATGTGCTGCAACAAGCTCACAGAAATGTACGATTTATGGTGAGATTTGACAAATGCTCTGTACTTGTCTGAGAGCTTTTATAGCACAGGGGATAGTGTAGTGAATATGAGTGGTAAAATGCCTGCTGATTTTAATGAAATCTAAGTTGTACAAATGATGGCTGCATTGAATCTCCAACCCTTACTAGGTACCAGCCCCTCCAGGCACTGTCATTTCCCAGTATTCTCTGCATTTCCAGTTGTAAGAGTCCCATAAAATGAAATGTTTGTATTTTATTTTTCATAAGTTTTATTTTTCAGCAGTCCAGCTACTCAAGTCTACATTAACTCAGCTCTGTTTTTATGTAGCAGATGGTCCAATGGGACTGGCTTCTCAGTCTGCCTAATGTCTCCCCTTAAACCAAAGGTTCATTTATAACTGTCCAGTATCACACCCTTTAGATGTCAAAGCAGACTGAATAGAGGCACATCTCTCTAGAGAAGTGGTAAAGTATCTCAATAAATGAAAGAAATTACTGTCAGCTTCCAGGAAAGAGCAGACATCTTCCATCCATTCAAACTACTAATGTTGCTATTTATAGAAGCTACCTTGACGTTAAGGACTTTTCAAGGCTGACACAGTCTGGTTTAGCAGAAGGATGTGCACTTCATGCAGTGCTTGGAATCTGGCCCTAAGTTACAACAAAGCTGGAGTAAATCAGAGCTTCACAATTTATATTTAACAGAACAATGACAGTTTGCAATGTTAAAATAATAATTTTTAAAAATCTTAAAATCACATTAGTTTCTACAAACACCAAAAAGCAAAATTCTAGCAAAATGACAGACATCTCTATGCTACCTCTGCATCTCTTACTCTCCCTGCCTAGCATAAGTAATATGAAATACAAAATACTTGCCTGAATGCAGCAATATTTCCTTTTTACCATGACTGTCCAGTGTTAAAGCTGAATATAAAATATTTCATTACTTTAACACCTACTTTAGGCTTCAAAAACCAGTGCATTTAAAATAAACTTTTCGTGAAAGCTTTATTTCATGTCTCAGCAGTAACAAAGTCTATTACAACAACGTGCATGAGATCTAGAGGTTCAGCAGAAAGATGAGTATATCTTTTATATCCACAGCAGGGAGATAGCTATTTTGTCTCCTGTCAGGATGATTTATTCAATAAATTGAGAAAATTTATATTTTAAAATGTACTGTGCTGGTTTTTTTCCTGCATCTCAAGAAACAGCAGAAATCTTAGAAAATAAAGAAAATTAACTCCACCATAGATATTACAATACCCGGCATTGTGGGACAACAAACTGAATCTTTTGAAAAAACAATATTGCAAAATCTTCCATTCTTTGGGTGGTTAAATCAAGAGAGTCTGTCTTCTCTCTCCCCTATGGCTTTGTGCTTCTTCCCCCATCTTTTTATGATTTTTTTAATCCATCTTCCTTTTACAGAGAAGTTTATGAATTTTTTTGTACAGACAAGGATTCATGCAGTTTATATCCAAACTCAATCTACCTTTGGTACATTAATTAGCAGAAAAAAAATATCTACTGGGAATTTTAAAAGCTCAAGTTGAAGTTTAGGCAAAAGGGGTTTGAAAGCATGAAGTACCAAGTATAAAGAAGGAAAAAGACACACAGGGTTAAAAAAAGAATCAGGTCATTCTGTGTATTATGCTTTTTCATAAGCCAAAATGAACAGTACAAGCAGCACCAGCAATAGAAAAGGGACTATCTATAAAACAAAATCTTCAGTTTTCATTTCCATCTGACACCTTGTCTGAATCACTTTCTCAATCTCTTGAGTATATTTCCCAAAATTATAACAGGAAAAGTGGAAGTAGGGTAAAATTTAGCATGAAATCTTACACTTTCTCTAGAAAGTTTGGGGGTCTTAATTTCAGAAAATGCAACTGCAACAGGAAAGGAACCGCAGAGAAAAGTGGAGCTTAGTCTCTGCCAGCTTTACAGAGCCAACAGTACTGTGGTGATTAGTACTAACATCATGAATACTTTCAGGAGGTTCTCATTCCATGAAAATTTCTGCAGCAATACTGGAAAATGGCAAACTGTGTCAGGAGAGGTCACAGTAACTACACGCTCTGTAATAAGGTTTTGTTTCATGGCAAAAACCTAGAAAATCTAGCAAAGTAAAACTCACATAAAAGACCAGGATCACTAACTCTCATGTTTGTACCTTCTGAATTGTGTTCTTTTAAAAAAAAAAAAAAATTACAGCATCAGGAAAAATGGTACCGTAGTGAAATCCATAACACAGACTGTGAGCAGATGTCACTACAGGATGAGAACAGAGCCCTGCAACAAAGGAAGGTGACCACACACAGTGATAGCTTGTGAGGATGAAGCAAGCATCACTAAGAACAAAGAACAATGAAAGCATAAAATTATCCTATTTTCTCATCCAAATTTCTCAACAGCTTCATTCAAAGCCCCTTCTAATAAGCTGGTAATTAGGAACATTTTAATTATACAATTTAAGATGAAGACAACCATGATAACAAGAATCACAAGGCCATGCTTAGACGACATAGGTTCTATTAACATGGGATGTATTTACTTGCTGATTTTAAATAGAGCTCTTTTCACATTACCCTGAACACCAATGTGGATTTAAGATCTCCATAATCACATTTAGCAAGGCACTCTGTGCAAAGCAATAAAAGCAGTTATTCTCTAGGGTTTATGAGGCATACAGGGTCACATCTGGTTAACTTTTCTTTTATTTGGTGTTTAGGTCAACTTTATAGACCTACACATAAGTACATTTAAATGCACATTTTCTACATTGTTTGGAAGGCCAGCACATGTCTTCAATTTTCCCCTCTGTTCATGTATATGTGTCTCAGAATCTATGCCCAGTGTTTCTGTGAAGATAAACAGATGCGTGAATTCAGTTATCTTCCATTAGCTGTATTTATTCATGGTCATCAAAAAAGAGGTTTCTAATCCCTCCAACTAAAATACTCTTCTTCCATTATCATTTATTATTACATGCAGGCAATGAATACACAGGTTTAGATACTGAGCTTAGGCACAACCCTATAACTTAAAAATACATTCTGGGGAGCTGTTAAAAAGAAATCAGAAAGGTGCATTACCCAATAAAGCGAGAGCATAAAACCATACACTTTAGTCACTTCAAAGAAATTAATGTATTTCTCCAGACTCCTTTTGTAAAACCCCAATTATCCAAATAAATGACCTGTGAAATAAGCCTCTATCTAAATTAGTCTACAACCTTCAAGTCCTTCCCCACCAAAATCTCTCAAGTCTTTAACATGATCACATTCCTCTCATAAAGCAATCTCTGAGTTTCATAGGTTTACTCCTCGAGGAACATATCACAAAGGAGCAGTACAATTTCCCCGTTACTTTCAATTTAGGAGAAACATCACCGGAATGGCCAACGCACTATTAGACTGTGGAGAACTGGTTACCATCACAAAATGAAGCAGTCTGATACTGCAAACATCCTCTCAAGAACATGCACCTCCTACCCATTGTGTAACTACTGAGTTGGCTTATCCCCAAATTTATTAGAAGCTATGAAACTGCAGTCAGTATCCATAATAACTTGCACCAATAAAGGCCCTGCTGTATAGTGCTCAGTGTGGAAATGTGAAGTGGAGGAAAGCACCCCTTGTACACTATTTCTCATATGCCATTTCTTTTAACACCACTTACTGTTACTCCAGATACACATTTAACTACTCATAAAAAATTCTTCTGTAGTTTACATGGAGAAGAACCCACACAGTGCTGGAATATGTAACTTAAATAGCAGTATTTTAGTTTTGTACCACAGACATAAGTCACTCGGTAATTGGATTCTTACATTTGGACATCAGCCTTTAATCTCATGCCTCATTGCCCAGGAAACAGTTGCATTTGTTCTGGGCTTCCTAATTGTGATATATCTCTTTGATAGTAGAATAGTCATTCAGACTCACCTGATGCTTAAGATTTTCCCATTTGAAGTGGGGCCTGAAGACATGAAAGGCATTTTGTCTGTGAAGTGTCTTCCTCCTCACAGTGTCCTTTAGATGGGGTTCACAGAAAAAGCAGGACATCAGTGATCATTGTGTCCCATGACTCCAAGACAAGTATAATATGGAGAAGCAAATCTACATGAGTGGATAATGAAAAAAAAGTTAATTTCCTTAAATTTTTGCATAGTAAATAAATATTTAATGTTAGATTTATGCAAGAATCAGAAATTTCTAAAATTGATTGGTTTAAAAACCACAAGGTAAAATCCCACAAGCAAGGTAGGTCCACCCATAAATCAGCACATCCATGCAGAAAGTCAGTACACTAATTGTTTTACTTTTGATCCTAAAAGTGCATTTGTTTCATCTCTACCAGTCATAATGTTCACAAAACAAATAAAATGCTTTCCTGCAGTGAATTCATCATTTGAGGATGATGCATCATTACTTCAGATTAATCTGATTTTTCCCTGCCCTAAAATGGCAGTAAGGTCGATCCCCTTCCCTGTTCTTCAGCACTAGCTCTGTCCAGCCCCCTGGGCAGCTCTGCAAGAAGGGGGAGACAGCAGTGTCATATAATATACATTTAGGTGAATCCCTGATCACAGACTTCTGTTCAGAGATGATTTTTTTATATAGGAATGTGATTTAAAAATATAAACCTTCAGCTCTCCTCCATAAATACACGAGAATTACTTCAATGGGGCAAGAAAAACTTTATCAGTTGATGTCCTGCCCAGTAAGTCCTACAGGGTTTATAGGATTAAATTCATTGTCTTTTAAAAGTCTCACTACCATAAAATTCTTTCCTTTTAAGCCTCTTTTTCACCATCTTTCAGTCCCAGAAGTTCCCTCAAACCATGCAAATACATTTTTGAAGCACGGATTAGGTCCCTCATATTTAATAAAAAATCTACTTAAATTATTTTTCAGCTTTGTTATCACTGAGTATTGTGAAGTCTTTCAATGAACTGAACACATCTCTATTCTGTTCAAACAAATCCACTCCAATATTAACATTTTAAGGATTTATGTAAAATATAACCAATACATATATTTCACACCCAGACTTTGTTCCACAGTAGCAAAGCAAAACAAAATCTTTTGATATATTCCCTGTTGTATTGCAAGTCAGGATCATACTTCAGTTCCTTCATTCTGTTTTGCATAACATTATCTATAACACTTTCACCCTATAGTTTCCAGGATTATTACAGTCAGGGCTTACTCAAATCCACAATCAAATTGTCTCACACCACAATTTCTCTCCCTACAGAAAGGGCTGAATAACTCAAAGGACCCCAAACCTCATTTTTATTCCCAAACTTGCATCACAAATTTGAAAACCATTTCACAAAGAGACTCACTTTATAAACCTTATGATTTCATTTAACCCTGCAAGATGGGGCTCACATTGTGCTGGTGACCAAGCAAGGCCACTTGTTCCCCAGCACTTGGCTGGGCCCCCAAGGGGCCAACAGCAGCTCTGGTCAGAGTGCCTTCCTCGTCCTGGCAGCGGCCTGACAGAGCTCCAGAGAGGTGACAAGCACAGGCAAAGCTCACACCAGATGGGCTGGCAGCACCCCACCGGTCAGAGACCCTGAGCAGGATGCAGAGGTTGCTCAGGCCCAGCCAGCAGCTGAGCTTCTCCTGAGAGCAGCTTTGCGCTGGGGAGACACCTGACTTCAAGGTGACACCATCAAGCCTAAAATATCTCCTTTCCCCCCTCTCCCACCTTTGCATGTGTGTGCTGTGCTACCAGCCTTTCAAATTATCCTTCAATCTGCTTGCGAGTTCACTTTTTGACAGGCCACTCATATTTCGTAATTAGTCAGAATGCAACCATAGCATTAATTGCTTTCTAGTTAACATCACATTCTAGTTCTGGTTTTATGTCCATTTCTGTAGGAGAGATCTTACCCTCTAACCAATGTGCTTTGATGGGATTTTATTTTTGATTCATTAATATATCTTTTTTGCTCTTATAAACTATGTCCACTTTTTTGTACCTACAGTGTCTATATTTTGAGACTTAAATATTTGATTATAATCCTATTAAAACAAACAAATCTATAACCATGTAATGACTGGTTGAAAGGAAAGAAAACACCCACAGTTCTGGACTGCTAAAACCAGTGTACAGCTGCACATCTCTGTGTCTCTCAAAAAATTGATTTTTAGAGCTTTGCCATGAGCCTTTGCAGTGCTTAAGACAAATGGATTGTATTATTGAATCCAGCCCTCAGGAATCTTACTTCAAAATAAATCAAAACCAGAACCATTCTTTGCTGCAGGCCCACTAAAAACCTGTGTAGAAAAATAATTAATAGCATCATGAAAACAAAATAAAATCTAAGTTTTATGTGACTAGAGCAATGTATAGAACACTAATAGCATGTTTATAATAAATAAAAGGAAAATGCAGATAACAGAAAATTACTAATAACCTTCGGGTACAATGACAGTCATCTCCAAGTAGGAAAAATTAACTAATAAATTATTGTGCAAAGTTGTCATTTATGTATAGCTGTCAACTGTTTCAATTTCATTTTTTCCAAGGTCTGGAAAATGAGGTCAAGATCAGTTTCTGCCAATTTATTCAGAGAAAACTGTAATAAAAATCACACACTTTCTGAAAAGTGAGCATTTGCTGTGGGCTCATTAAAATCCTAGTCAGGGGGAAAAAAAAATCAATTTCAAAGTTCAAAATAAAGGGTCACGTCATTCAGCCATAGCAAGCCATCAGTATTTATATATGTATAGAGAGGTCTCTCTATAGGTACACAGATACACAAATACAGTATATAAGTAATTACCCATAGGTTTAGTGACTCATATTGTCCCACACATACACATGTGGCTAATTAATATGAATGAGCTAATCCTTCACTCTTTTATAGCTGTACAACCCACAAGCTGGTGTCACAAGCTGCTTCTTCCCTCCCTTGCATTTCTAATGTACTGCTGTGCAAAGCAGTCACCTGTTAGGAGCTGAGGCTGCCAAGGCTTTCCTGGCTTCACACCACCATTGGGTGGGCCCTGGTTCTCTGCCCCACATCTCGAACACATTAAAGCTGTTGGCACCGATTTGTTCCAGGTGGCTGTGGGTCCTCCCACGAGGTCATCAATGGAGACTGTAACTCATCATACATAACCACCCTGCTCACCTGCCCGAGCCCCATGACCAATACAAGATGTTTATCAGCACCTGCAAGAGGCAGCTGCATCAATCTCTGCTTGCCAGGAGAATCCTATTGGGGACTTGAACCTGAACACTTGTAGGAAAAGATAAAAAGATTCGTATGGGAAAGAGAGACATCAGGGGCTTTAATACTTGGTATTATGTGCATAGTAACTGATTTTAGATTTTTGCTTGTATTATCAACAGTACTCTGGGTTGCTCTTAGTGCATCAAGAATATATTGTTCAGTTTCCTCTGCAAAATGCAACTGAAAGAATGCAAAAGCATTCCCTGAAAACTGCTTCTTTAACCCGTGATTTCCTCCATTTCCAACATATAGGAAGATGTGGCTGGTTTTATTGTTGTTGCTTCACCTGTGCTCACCAATTCGAATTCATTTCAACTAGAAATTATCAACAAATCAGTTCAGGACCCTGATTTGACCTATGAATCTGCCAGATTTGGCAGCTGGGTGGAGGGATCAACTAAAAAAGCCAGTGAGAGATTTTTGGTTCATTAAACACAGTTTCCTAAGAAAGCTGCACTTCACGGAAAATGTTAACTATAGAGGCTTGGCCTATCTACCAGCTTGGGAATGAATACAGCCTCAGAGCATGCAAAGTTGGGCCCTCCACAGCTTAAGCTATTCACATTTGCCTCTAACTTTAGTTTTAACTTGAATCTCTGAGGCTCCTGAGTTGTTTTAGCTGTGTTAGATCAGATTTCCCATCTCTGCTGTAAATGACATTCCATTTTCACCCAAGCAGGGGCCCCTGAGGTCCTCTTGACCCAATAAATTAGAGAACGTAATTTTCTTGTGGCCAAGCTACAAGAAAAAGCTACATTTTCCTTTGATCCGTTCAAGCAGCCTACATCTGGTCTCTAAGAGGTGAAAAGTAGAGCCATAGCTTGGGGCATTTATTTGCTCTATGACTTTTTAAAAAGAAGTTGCCCATATAAGATTTCTCTAGCATGCAGTCAGAAAGCTCCACACAGCTTCTGAGAGGGCAGGAGAAAGCAATTGGACCCAAAGGGCACCATGTTCCACTTTCTGCACATGCAAAACCTGGGGTAATGCTACACACCCACCCTACCACTCACCGGGAGGTCCTGCAGCAGGTATAAATAGTTGTTACTTAAGGAGAGGTGAGTCAGTGTAGTTGATCTGTCCAGCTTTTTTCTATGCACAATATTCACTTTTTCAGAAACATTACACTGGTATTTAAAACTAGATTTTTTTTTTTTCCTAAATAAAGCTAAACACACAAAGAAGAGGAAATAATCATGCTATTGAGAATCAACATTCATCTGTATAACTTCTGGCACACCACCAATTCATCTTCATATCTCAGCTTGGTTTACCATAAATTATACCTTAAACCAAACTCCCCAGGTTTCTAAGATCTACATGAAATCCTTGTTGCATCACTTCCCTCACTTGCTATACCTCACACATGCCCCAGAGCAGAACCTGCCCCATCACACCAAGCACCGCTTCTCAGAGGCTGTCCGAGCCTTCCTCACTTTATTGGAAGGATATTGTCATCGCTGACCCCCGTAGAGGATGCAGCATCTATGCCACTAAAGTGAAAATTCAGCAGCAGTCCAAGATCCAGCTCTGGCCTGGGACAAACAAGTGTGGTGGGTTTAAGAAACCTGCCTCTTCTTTGCTGTGTCTGATAAATCACAAATGCTGCTAGTGCTCTGTACTTCTAGATAAAAAAAGCTAGTAGATATCATACAAGATGGTCTTTAAAACATACATGTAGGTGATTCTTCACACTTAAATTGGGTGTTAGAATCTAAGGATATAATCTTCCTTTTTATTCAATGTGTCACAGCAGAGCATACCATAGGATGAAAGGAAAAAGCTGAGATAGGACAAAGCCAAGTCTTGGTTGCACATCTGATGCAGATGAGCATGTACTGACTTGTGCAAATGACAGCCCTTTTCATTCAGATTTAAAATAATGGTGAATGATGATGATGATGAAGTCACTGCTCCAGTATTTTATTATAAAATGCTGTTAATTTCAGCCCATACCTGTGTTCAAAGAGAAATAATCTTACAAAAATAATTTTATTCCCTTCAACTATTTTTTTTAATTATTTCTGGTAAAGAGTGAGTCCAACACTTCTATTTTTGTCACTACACAATAACGGCTCTCCTCCTTTGTAAGAAGCAATACCAGATCTCAAATTCTGTAATAAGCTGTAACGAGGTGGTGAAAACGCAGTGAAGAAACAGGACCAAAATTCACCATTGCAATTTTCTGTAAGATTCCTGAACACTCAAAGTTTCCTATTTCAGATCAATGCATAAATTGTAATTTAATTTTATTGTGACTTTCACTACGTTCCCAGAAGCATTCTGAGCTGTAATTTGCCATTTTAGTCTAAATGAACAGAGTACATTTTGCTCTCACTTAACCACAAAACCTCGTAGACTTCAGCGAAACCAGGAGCATGAGAACAAGTCAAGCCTAAGTGCAATTACAGTATGTATACAGAACGCTGTATGTGCTATTTACAATGCGATGACATTTTGGAGTGAGAGGTAAAGCTAATCCTACTACATTAGATAGAGCAAAAACATAATTTTGTCAAAGGAGCAGCAGTAATACATGATGTGTTACTGAGTTCTGCTTTAGTGTTTTTCATTTGTTAGCATTTCCATTTGGTACATTTGATAAAACTATCAAGTTCACAAAAAATAATAATGCTACCATAGTGATGTGCTGCAAAGTTAAAAGATGGCTACAGCATATTAGGGTTCTCCTATTTAATTTAAATTGGGTATTGGAAAAGAAAATCTTACAACCTTTTTTAGCAATATTTTCTATATATAGAGAACATATAAAGGCATGCTATATAATTAACCAGTAGAACAGTGTTTCAAGGCAAAAACTAGACTACTAAATAATGAGTACAATTTAGGCTTGTTGCAACCCCAGTGACCACACATAACTGCTCCAAGCTCTTCAGGTAATCTTTAGGGGTTGAATTTTCACATCCCCACCCACAGGCTCTGAGAAACATGCTCAGCAGCCACTTCACCTCCTCCTCACCCAGCCTTCAGCCCTGTTCTGCCTCAACAGCTTATCATGGGTCACATGCATATCCAAGCATTCATGATACAATGGCTTCATAAAATCACCCAGAATTCACAAGTTACATCTTTACCAAGTCCCCCCTGCCAGACAATAGCATAAATGTATAAAAATATCCACACAGGCATTTTGCATTACAGCTCAGCAACAGAAAATTACAGTAATTATAAATAATGAAGCCTCTGTCAGGCTTCAGTGATGGGAAAACTGAAAGACACTTAAAGGGAACATCCCTCTGCCTTCCCCACACAGACATCTATTTACTGATGCTTTTCAACAAGGCCTCAGCCTGAGAGTGAGGAGAAGCAAGGAAGTAGCTGCTCCACCCACCCTGTCTCTCAGACACTGCAGGGTGATGAGGATCCCTTTGGGAATCTAACTTTAGGAGGGGCTCAAAGCAAATGTAACTGCTGCTCTGTGAGCCAACAGCAGCAGTGCAGAGGACAGCTGCAGACTTGACAGCTCCTGCTGCTCCAGCATGCACAAGGCAAGTCCTGTAAGCAGGATCTACAGCTTTGGGGGATGTGTCCTTTGCCTATCCTACATCACTGATGCAAATCCTCATGGAGAATAGATTACTTTGTTCTCTTCTCTGTGCTTTCTATTAAAACCATGTTTGCAAAGGATTAAAAACAGCTCCAGTAAGGCTCCAATGATAATGTCAAACAAACATTCAAAGTGCTTTAGATAATACATGCCGAATTTAGCCCCATTTTCCTCAGACAGAATTGAGAGGAATAAAGCAGGCCACACTAAGGACAAGTCAACTCACAGACACAACCTCAACTGGCTAAGGCAAAAGAGTATTTTGCTGGCAAACATTAAGCTTTCCCTGTCCATCATCTGTGCCAGAGCCACATGGTTGTGGACGGCCACAAAGTAGAAGCAGAAGTCCAGATCCCCCTGAGAAACACTAAACATACGCCACAGCTTCCACAAGTCTCCAATTTTGCAGCAGAGTTTTATGTTCTGAAAAGCAATGACACTCTCTTACTGGCAAGTTAGAAAGTAAAAGCAAGTAACTATATAGCCATGCCATCCTTTCACTTCATTCTGCAAAATTACCTGGCCATGAAGGGGAAGACAGATTTTAAAAATATGAAAACTTTAAAAATGTGAAAGTTACATCTCAAGCCTGGACTTTAAATTATGTTGTATGCTGAAATGGCATTATTTCTTTATCAGATGGTTTAAAAAAACCAAGTACCCAGTGGCTTCGTGGCCTGGGAAGAACATTTGGTGAGGATTGCTCAATGAATTTTGCTCTAACATAGCTCTGATTGGTTTGAGGTACAAAAACAGGTTGTAATTTGTTAAAGTAGGTCTCCAATTTTGGGAAAATAAACATTGTTCTCTCTCCCTTTGACAGAGATAGCAAACATCACCAGCACAATTGTGGGAAGAGTGTAGAATGGCCTGGCATTGCTCTTCCCAAATTCATTACCAAACTGTAAAAGTGATGCAAAAAATTGTAGGAGGAGGAAGTGCCTGTCAATTCAGTCACTACAGCTGACTGCAAATACATGACATACTATCTTTTCTGATGTTTTACCAAACTAGCTTTAAAATCCTGAAGTGATTGGATGCAATTTATTATTCGAATAACACCATGAGCATCATTACAGAATTGTATTTCACTGAAAGGTTTAAATAGCACAGCTACTCATAGAATTTGTGCTACTTTATTTGGCAATCTGTGTGCAGATTTGTCACTTGTACAGCTGTCCCTAATAGGGTCATTTCTATAGCAGGCCTACGGTAGCTTATGCTTCAGGATGAAATGAAGTTTGCAATAGCATTCTAAAAACATTCCACATTATAAAATCACCGAGCAGAGTGGTTTGCTTGCTGTGTGAGATGATTGGATAGCCTGCTCTGAAAAGCTCCATTTCACTTCTGTTGATATGCCTTGGCTTTCAAAGTTCTTAACCTTATTTCTAGTATGGAAAATGTGTTTTCTGGTCTGTCATTAATGTTATGGAGCGGGTAGAACTTCTTTTCTCTTTAATCTTCACCATAAAGTTCACAAAATTGTTTGTTCCAAACTACCTTAACTTTCAGATTCTAACCCAAAACTTGATGACAGAAATGTCAGCGCTCTGTTTAGACATCACAAGGATATCTGATAGCTAGGGAACCCTGAATAAATGTCCTAAACACCTGTGAGGCGGTTCATCAAATTAGTAGCACATAGCAATTAAAACCACTCAGTCAGGCTGGTGACACCCGGACCCCCTGACTGCAGCAGAACTTTTGTGCTTAACTTCAGAGGCTGGATGAGCAAGAGTCTATTACAAAGGGAACTTTAAGATCAAAATAGGCAATTTGAAATAAAATGTTCTACCGTAAGTACTCGAGATATATTTGTATTAACAGCATTTTTGAACAATTATTTCAACTATTTATGTCTTGTACTACCTGCCGGCATCTTATTAAATCAGATCCTATTAAATCAAGTTATATCCCCAAACTTAAAAGCTCAAAGTGTAATGAAAAAACCCAAAGCCAAACAAAGACAATTACATAAAACTGTAAGTAGAGAGGAAAATATGCAAAGGAGATAATGGAAACTCATTAGTGTGTTTTCTGAGTAAGGGAGAGGTAGCACTGTTTTTGAGACGATATTATATAGCAGACAAAAGAACAGACATGATTTTAGGCATACAACACCAAAAAGGCCTGAAAAAGAAGCCACAGACTTCAGCCTAAGGGAAGCTTGCAAACAAATCTCCGTGTTTAAATTAATTATGGTAATCATTTATTAAATTTGAAAGAAAAAGCACCTTTGGAGAAGAAGGTAGCGTTAGTAAAAAAGGAGATGATTAGGTCCTGTGGGATAAGCTTGACAGATAACCAATTAATTATTATCCTTGGAACACAGAGCGTGTCCTACACGAAAAACTGCAATGTATCATAAAAAAGTATCCATTGAATACATGATTTGTATCCAAGGGTACTGAGTAATTTCTTTTCCAAACTCATCTCAAATGAAAGGATGATGTTAGACATGAAGCTGTATTCTCAGATTCTCTTCTGTAAAAACTTCCTGATGTCAACAGTAGCAAGAAACAGGAGGTTGTTCAAAGCAGGGAGAGGAATCTCTGGAAAAATTGTTTCACCATATGACCTACCGGCCAGGAGAAATTATTATTTAAATATACTCAGCATTTAGTTAATTTGATTGCTGTTTTATTCCAACGTAAAAGTCAAATATATTATGTTCTTGTTAATGGACTTGCTTGAAACAGATTGGGTCAAAATACAGGTATTTATATACCACAGTCCACCAAGAATATCTCTCAGGTTTTATTTCATTCAAGTTTATCAAGGAACTTTCAAAAGGAAGTATTCCCTGAGACATAAATATTCATTTCCTTTGATACAGAGATCTTCCCCCCACCCCTCTATTTTTGCTCTCTTAAAAAAATTTAAAAAATAAAAAAATTAAAAAATTGAAACAAAAATAAACTGAGCAATAGGTTTGCCTCAATACAGAAGTGGAATGGAAGATTCAGCAAAGCAAAAGTGGTGTAACAATGAGCCTCCTGAAAATGTCAGCGTCTCATTCAAACCCATACTAGCCACGGAAGCAAAGTTCAGGATGATTCCAATGAGAGTTGTGCCTAATAAGGATAACGAGACCATAACTGTCTTTGAATATGAAATACAACTACTTTTAAATAATTGCATGATACTAGAGCTTTTAAGAGCAAAATGAGGCATTTTCTTTTGATGTTTTAAAAGAACTCTAAATCTAAAACTGTATCTATTAACTTAAGCAATGTTCTGTTTATTTTACCTCCAAGCCGTGTTATCAAGAAACCAAACAAAAGACAATTTTGGTCATAATTGCCTGATTAGCTTGATTTCACATTTTTAAATATAAATCTTTGAAATCTACACTCAAATTTCCAAGTTTTGCTGATAATTCCTTTTTGAAAAGTGGAGGAAAAATCATTCCCAGAAAGATAGCTTTCCCAAGAGAAATGTAAAATGAGTGATGACAAGACATTCATTCTCATTCCAATGACTGATTCTCCTTGAATTCTGCCCAAGCAATAATCAGTGCCAAGGAGACAATATTAGGAGTCTTTCATTTTAAGAGTCTGGAAATAACAATAAAAAAACCCCTCTATTCCTCAATTCAATTTGGAAAAATACTAACAGTAACCCAAGATGACTGAAACTATTACATAAAACATGGAAAAATAATTCTGCATTCATAATCACCCATAATGAACTGGCCCTTCTGACAGCATCAGAGGTTGAAGGACACTGTTTCCAGGTGGTGTGGCTTTGGGGAGGCTGGGCAATGCTAGAAAACTTGTGCAAACACACTGACTAGTTCACAGCACAAGTCAACTTCAGCACATACCTTGTCTATGGTTTTTCAAACCATTTGCAAAACCCCTGTGTGGGAAATGTGCAGCTAAGTCCAAATAATTGCCTGGAAATACTCTCTTATATTAGGCTTCAACACGGAAACATGGAGTTGTTTGGGTTAGAAGGCACCTTAAAGATCATGTAGATCCAACCCAGTGTTGTTCTCAGAATTCTGTCCAGAATTATCTCTTTCAAAATATCCTTCAAGATATATATTATTTAGCATGGTTATTACTGAAAACAAATAAGCAAGATAAAATAGCTTTTCTAGGCTGTTTTTTTTCTGATTTACTTTTCAAGTAAATGGAAACAAATTGTTAATTCAGAGCTCAGACAAACTGCTCCCTCCAACTATGCTAGAGAAATCTGAAAGGGCAACTTTTTGTATAAAAGAGAAAGGAAAGAACCTTGGCTGTGTGACTGACAATATGATCAAGGCTTCTGCTTTTCATAATGTAGAAATTGGCAGCATCATCACTGCTAGACCATCGATGCGGCTGATCTTCTGACAGACAAATAGTATTGTCATGAACAAGTGCACTAAGCAACTGCTAGGCACATTTCTTTTGATATCTTCAGCAGCATCTGTAATCTTAATTTTAAAATCTGCAACTGTCATTTGTCATGGGGTGTTTAGGCTTGCTTTAAAGCCATTACACTTTTAATGCTAACCTGAAGGTGCCAAGAAACATTTCTACCAAATGTTTTATTCAACAGGACTTAAGAGAGAGTTTTGTCTGATGTGCTTCCTGTAATTCTCTATTATGCAAGATTTTTTGATATTTAGCAGAAAAAGTAAAAGCAAGGATGAGGGTCAGTGAAATGCAAGGAATATAAAACATTTCTTTCACTATTCCTGTTTTCATGTTGTTCATCAAAATCACGATTTGAAAATCTCAGATAACACGAGTTTCATTTTTATTTTAATTGCCTAACTGTATAATGCTATAATAATGGCTACGTATCAGATTTATCGTGAAGAGCAGGCATTATAGTCTGACAATTCTAGATTACTGTTCTTTATACAGAGTTCAGTGCTAATTATGCACTTTTTGTGATCTCATATTTTCAAAGGAATTCCTATACATCAGAAGACAAAACCAAATATTAAAAGGTTTGAAGCTCAGATGAGTGTCTTTTTTCTGTGCCTGCAGTAGTGAGCTGCAAATCTAACTCAAAGCAGGCACTCTTTCTCCAGCTATGTGGTATTTACATTTCTAATTATGATAAGAAAAAAAAAAAAATTTATGTATTTCAAAACTTTTTAAATTACTATTTTTTTAAAATTAAACCAACATTTTCCACATCTAAACACATTCAAATCTACATTAATATAATATTGGGGGATTCATTATATCAAAATTCTGATCATTAATTTTCCCTCTACTTTAAGCAATATCCTCATTAAGGAAGATGTAGATCTTTAGCTAAACCTAAAAAGAAAATATTACAGTTGCACTGATCAACTATTGCAACTATCTACTGAGCTGTTATATTGGACAATACCCGTTTATTTTTACATATGTCTCAGCATCTCCACTACTGACACCACCCATCATGAAGAGCCATTTCATCAGAAACAGATTATTTTTCTTTCCACTGCAGACTAGATCTAGCAGTTGACACCCAGAAGCTGTAGATGCAGTGCCTGCTGCTGCCTAGATTCTCTCAGGAGAATCTGAGACTCACTTTATCTTGACTACTTAAGGTTTATTTCTGTGCTGCTTGTATGGCATAGCAAAGAACACCAAACACTTGAAATGTATGTGAGAACATCAGAAGTCCACCAGCATTTTAAAAATTTTGTTTGCCTTGTAGTCTGCTTGATTTTTATCTTATTGTTTATCTAATGCAGAGTAAAGACTCTAAAGGCTGTATTTAATTTGAAAATAATTGTATTTATATTAAAATGCTTGAGAGCATTAAAAACTTGATCTGGGGACAGCCAAGTTCCTATTTGCCATTTGCTGTTAAGCTTAGCTCCTGTGACAACAAAAGAAGAAAGCAGCATCTTGCTCCTAAAAAAGGTGTTATAGAAGCAATAAGCAGATATGCTGGACATGGACAAGGCTTAGGGTGGTGAAGGAACAGAGGTGATAATGAGAATTCTAAAAATAGCAACATAAATGAATGCCCAATCATTTGTGAGTTGAAAAGCACAGGTCCTCTTTGAGACAGCCACCACTTCTTTCAGTATTTACTAGACATAATAAAGTATACAGGGAATATAAAATTCCCATCTGGTATTTAAAATTCCAGAAGCCTGACCAGCTCTTTAAATGTTATCACATGTTAAAATAGGAAAAGCCAGATGCTACATTTATAAAGTCAATGTGCTGCATCTTTTCAAAATCCAAAAGCTGCCACTGCTAAATGTAGTCTGTTGGCATTGGATAATTAATCAGTTAAACAGTTAACCTTTACCAGAGAAATAAAGCAGTGCATGTTGTGAGATACAAACAGCCAAGCATTGCCTAGACCAATTAGAGACACTGGAGACAGAAAACCAGGCATCAGCAGGACTTCCAAATGATCCTCAGTAAATGAGCCTTTCCTCAGAAGACATTCTGGATTTCTCATGTTTGGAGTCTACAGCTGTAGCTGCTGATCAGTAGTTAACTATGCTGCAATGGGGCAAGACAGTGGTCACACTAAAGAACTCCATTTCTTCCAACTGTATCTAACAAACCAATCTAGGCTGTATTTGAAATACTTTTTTTTTAAAAAGCCAACCAAACCACAGGCCTAAAAACATACTAGATACACATTGTGGAGACATTTCAAAAGTGTTTAATACTATTTTGCGTGCCCTTCAAGAAAGAGACTAAGCAATAAAAAGCTTGAAAATGTCACAAAACCCATCCCACTAAAAATGAAACAGAGATGACAGCAACAGCAGTAGCACAAGAAGCTTGACAGTCATTTATAAATTTAGAAGTCAAAACTGTAACTGGAAGCTGTATCTGTATGTGCACATAATCTTGGAGCAGAGAGGATGAGTGAGCAGCAGAAAGGCAGAGTCTCTCCTCAAATACCCACTGACAACAGGGCTTCTGTAAATGCTATTTACACAAGGGAGGCTCAGGCAGGCTGTAATAATCCCATTAAAGCAAGAGGAAATACAGACAGTCTTGGCCAAACCCCCTTTCTTAAGCCACTGAGAAAGCATTGCACTCCAAGCTGCATGCAAGTTGTGAGTCCTAGGTGACTTCAGCAATAGATGCTGAACCTGGGCTAGGTTTGCTCCCTGAAGGTCTTTTCTTATGCGCTAGGTGGGATACAAAATATAACATTGTTCAGGCAAACCCCTCAGGCAAAGTCTTTGCCGTAACAGAATACTTCAGATGACATTGGCAGGTATCTGCTGCAAACCAAAGAACTCTTCCTAAATGCAATGCCTGTAATTAAATGCACCATTTAAACAGAATGCAGAGCAGCACAAAGAGATGCATGCTCAGTTTTAGCTGGCTGAGACTACTTCTGCAGTCACCTTGTTCTTACTCATCAAGTCATTAAATTGCTTAATATCCAGTGGACATCAAGGAAAAGCTTCCATCAAGCAAGAGAGCAGAAAGTGTATTATTAGGCTGCATAGAATCACAATTATATAAACACCTTATGAGACATCTTCTACCACACATTGCCCTTGAAAGTTTAGGATCATTTTAGAGCATGAAAAAACACTGAAAAATGTGTTTAACTGACACATGTGTGTCCTACACTTGCAGTAGTCCACTGCCATGGACTCTCCTGAGTTTTTTATAGAAAGATACAGAAGTAGATTCCTAGGCCTTAACACCTAAGTGCTGGGATAATGCCACAGAACCATCATGAAAGGTAAAACCTTGAGCCACTGGCTCTGGACCTCCTTTTGGACCCACCCCCACTGCCAGAAGCGTTGAGGGCAATCCAGGTGGACACTCTTGGACCAGCCTTTAAAGTACACCAGATCTCCAGCCTCCATTCTCTTTCAGACTGAATGACAACCAGGTGGGGGGGGGAATAGCATGTGTAAAGCATTGTTTTAGGACTGGAAAATCTTTACTGTAGCATTGTAGCACCAAGATTCACCACTACTTTGGTAAAGGAGTTATCCTGTTTTGTAGCTTATCAGAAGAGAGGAGTTAAGCGAGCACTGCAAACAGAAAAAAGCCAGGGCCAAGTATTCAGAGCTCCCATTATGTTAAATTGCAGTAACACTGCTGAATTTTGTATCAACCTCGTAACAAAGGAACAGCAACTGCACTCAACAGAAATATTTTCCCTAGGCAAGAAGAAATGATTAAAATAACACACTACAGCAGGCTATTACAGACTTGTGGTTCTGACAATGCTGTATCGAAACAAAAAATCATAGTCCTTAAAAAAAAATTCTTTCATACTCTGGCATTTAATCTCAAATGTCAATAGTAAAGTATAGCAAAACGAGTTTAATGGGGTCTGTGGGCACTCAAGATCAGCTGCCAAACAAAGAAAGGCAGAATTGAAATGGCCCACTACATTCCTCTTCTGTATCTATCACTTAAAGCTACAGCTAAACAATTTCTAAAAAATACTGCAAAAGGAACGTCACACTTCTTTCAGCAGTTTTTTTAAGACTTAAAGGAGATCCACCAACAGAGATGATTTAATTGGTTTGGTACCTATTTTTCAGGTTGGTTTCTTAGGAGCACTGTAAAATTCTTAATCCATCCTGC
Organism: Pardalotus punctatus; assembly: GCA_013400915.1. Classification (NCBI taxonomy): domain Eukaryota; kingdom Metazoa; phylum Chordata; class Aves; order Passeriformes; family Pardalotidae; genus Pardalotus; species Pardalotus punctatus. The sequence goes on from VZTX01007008.1 coordinate 641,151, forward strand.
AGAAGATTGCTCAGTCCCTTCAAAGGGCAGTTTTTAAGCAGCAGATGCCTAAGGGCACTGTTATCTGATAGGAGCCTAATTTATGGATGGCATTCGAGGCTACAGATGTCAGCTGTATGAAGACAACTCCCTGCAATCTCTCTCCCTCCCTCCCTCCTGAACTTGAGATGTAAGAGCATGATGAAATTTAAGACCTTCTTCAGTGTCTCTTGAGGTATACAGAGAAAGTAGATGCCTTAGAATACATAATCTTGTGCTGCAGTCTCTGGTTTTGTGATACTGATGAAACATTTTTGTCTTCCATTTTATTTTATCTACGGGGTGGCTGACAAATGACCTATGTCTCAATCTAATATATCTACTTTTGGAGACTAGCACTGTTATGCTTGCCACTGCTGGTTCCATCATTTCTCAAATTAAAAGATGTTATGCCTAAACTTTTTGTTACTAGACCAAGGCAACCAATTTTTCATGTATGATACTATCTGATGGCTTTTCTTTGGTATGTGCTAGATATAGATATAATTTACAGGTTATTTCCTGCCAGCCAGGATAATAATCTGTTATTCCTCGAGGAAGAAAATACTTTTGGTGGTCCAAATGCAGTGTTCTGGGCACCTAAAGAATGATTGTAGATTTTGTCTGTTGTCATATCACTAAGATGCTAAAAATCTCATCCATGCTCCTTCCAGCCTAAATTGGAGAGCAAGCTCACTCGTACTTAGCTTGTCAAGTCACTTTTAAAAACTGATCTTGTTTTTTGGAGGACTTTTTCCTATGTTTTATAACTCATAGCAAAGCAATCTTCTTACATATGTTTGTCATACAGGATGTCATTCTGAAGTCTTTAAAAAATACCATTCAACACCAAATACCCCTGCCCTCTCCTGCTACAATAGAGAGACTATTTGTAGTAGTTTGTTAAAATGTCAACATACTGCCATGTTAAAATTGCTTTTATTATCATAAATGTCAGTGCACTTATTTTAAGTCACCATATCTTTGGCTATCTTGGATTGCTGCAAGGCTGAATGAACACCTAGAACAAGAATGTAAAATGAAGATGATGGAGATGATTGACTTCCTCAACTGTTTTTGTCACTAACCCTATCTAGATTGGAAGTTTTCTCAAGTGCAGGGACTAAATAGGGTGTGTGGACTACTCTCAGGCAGTAACTTTGTTCCTAGATGTGCTTAATCCCCCTCAAACACCTGACAGCCAGAAGGTGGATGGATCATTCTGTCACTGCATTACCCAGTGAAGGTGCAATTAATAGCAGGTTTATTTTGAAGATACATGTCAACAGGAGGAAGACTTATATATCCATCTGGTGAAAAACTATATACCCTTTAGTAAAAATCCTCATCTTTACCTCTTATTTATTATTATAACTTCATTTAAGTGCAAGAAATTATTTTTTAAAAGTTCAAAAACTCAATCTGTTTCAAACCACAACCATAAAAGCAAATAATCTGTGACACCAAATAACTTCTTGCTTTTACTTTAGATTTATATAAAGAAAAATTGCAGGCACACCCAAAGCATTATTATTTTTAGCTGACCTGAGGAATTTAGCTACTCAGGTTTGAGGTAAAGATTTTTTAAAAGGATCAGCTGCATATTGGCTCTTACCTTCCTAGCAGTGGACACTTTAATCAACATTTGGAGAGAAAACATACCAAATTTTATTGCTCTCAAAACATTTGGACAAAACTTGTTAATAAGCTTGGCTTGATGACAAAGGTTTGACCCTACATGCAAGAACCTGATGAGTAGGTGATTGATATGCTACCTTCAAAATTGCAGCTTGGGATTGCATTTTGCCACAATATTATACAACCCTTGGCAAGCAATAAGCAGTCTACCCCTCGTTTCACCATCTGGAGGAAAAAAACAACAGCAAAAAAGCTTCGGCACACACTGTTTTGGCAAAGGCATGTGTGGGAGAATAGCCTACCTGAGCCAAGCTGTCTTTGGCTTTTAAGAAGAATCTGGCTGATTCAGAGGCTTGTGACAGCCTCTCACTATGTTTTCATTTTCTGTCAAAATCAGAAAATCACATCAATCTTCAAAATAGCAGCACATTCTCAAATGCTATACTATTCATGCCCCTTAAAGCTGCTAGATGCATGACCAGATTTCCTATTAAAATCCAATTACTTTTCCAGTTTAAGTTCAGAGTGATCTTGAGAGACAAAGGATGCAAGGGATCATTTGGTATTGTGAAAACAAAAAAAAAAAATTAAAGGGAGAGTCTTTTTTCTTAATTCTCAACAAGTCCTTGAATTATTTTCCAAAACTTTCCAGTAATCACTGAAATTTAAACCTAAATATTCTAATAGGCAAGCAAAAACTTTTTGGTTTTTTACTTGTTTGTAATTGATGCAAGAGGAGGAAAGGAGCTATGTACTTGGTCTTATTCTTGTATAAGGAAATCCTGGGGCTACCGCTGCAGCTCCCAAGGGAATAAGGGAAGCCCTCAGCTCTCTGATACTCATTTAAGGCAGGAGTGTGGTCATGAAAACAGGTCTGCCCCATTTTGCCTCATCCTCCTGTTTCAAGCTGATGATGTCCCTTGACTGTGCTGATCCAGGATTTTGTGTGACCATGAGGCACCTCTGTCTAGGGAACTGCTCAGAGTCAAAATCATCACAGTGTATTAATGAAAGCATGGATATTGTTGTGGCAGTGCCGCCTTACAGACACACTGGCTCAATTTCCCAGATGCAAAGGAATGTTTTCCATCTTGATCTCATGTAGTATTTTTCTCAGCTCCTGAAGCACTCATCTCCAAAGACAAGGCACAAGCAGTTGAGGAGGAGCAAAACGGCCTCTTTTCTCCCGCTCTCGCTCTCCCTGTGAAGGTGGAGATGGTTAATCCCCCTCACCCTCTGAGGGGCTCCTGACTCCTGGGAGGGCGATGGCCCAGCTGGAGGTGAGGGGCTGCCTCGTGGCAGCCTGGGGCGACCCAAGGACAGGCAGCCTAGGCCCTGCCGTGTGCCCAGCAGCACCCTCCACTGCTCCCCCGTCTTCTGCAAGAGGCATGTGTAGCAAGGGGCTGAGAGGGAGAATGATCTGGAATAAGGGTTAGAAAAAGTAAAAAATTATTTTACTTATTCTCAAAAATTTACTATATGGAGTTTAATTGATCCAGCCAGTGTATGGGAGGAAGAATTGAAATGGAGTTTTTTACCCAGCATATTTTTCACAGAATGAATTAATGCCTTGCTGAAAAGGTGATTTGCAATTGGCATTCCAGGCAGCTTTACTGCTTGGCTCTGAAATTATTCCCATTGTTGTTCACACAAAAGAAAAATAAACTCAGCCACTTGACTTCCTTTGCCCTGAAATATATGTCTAAGATCACAGCTTAGAAAGGAAAGTAAATGGCAGATAGCAGCATCTTTGCAAAGTACACACACTCAGAACTATACAGACAAGGAAATTATTTTGTTCAAAGAAAAGAAAGGAAGAGTAAGAAAGAATAACAAAGCAGTGAAGTTCTCTTTAAAAGTACTGGGGTCACTTTGGTTACATTGCTATCACATAGACAAGAGACAATCAAGAAATTATTTACATCCCTTTGCTTTGTAGCATTACTCTTCATTGCATCAGTACCAAGAAAAGTTTTTAAAAAGTAAATTGAAATTTTGTGCATTTAGATAATTTGTCTTTCTCTCACATTGAACCATTCCCTACAGGGAGGCTTCACTGCAAACACCAGGCAGGATTGCCTGCATTCCTCTGTGTACCCAGGAGGGTTTAACCAGACACCACCTGCCTCTCCCACAGCTCTTGCCCCACTTTCCTGAAAGTGCCAGGAAATCAATCCTTTTCTCTCAAGCAGCAGAGAAAGCATTACTGATGTTTGCATCAACCTTGATGTTTCCTGCCTTTTTCCACATAAGGAGAAAAAGTCCGATCACACCTTCCTTCTTGATGGACAGAGTGCCAGTGGAGACAGACGCTGGCTGTGTCATCGAAGAGCCCCACATCAAGCATTCGGTCACACAGCAAAGCAGGGTTCCTTCCTCAGCCTGTGTGATCCCACAACAGTTGGTCTGACAGCTGCTTTACTGCATTTCTTTTCACTTTTGCTTCATGCTGCCTTTGGTATCAGAGTAGCCAGGAAATAAATGGAACCAAAGATTGCAGACTGCTTTAAAATCTCTTTTGTTCAAGAGCTCTTTCAGATTAAAATAATGCTGTAAGGAGACTGCTAAAAGTGAGAAAAAGGTTTAGGATGCTGAGGGAGCCCTGCACAGAGTTAAACATGCTCAGGAGAATCCCTGTTGTTTCCAGCCACCCTATAAACCAAACGTCTTCCACCAGAGGTCTAGGTTCACATTATTTATATAGCAATCTCTTCTGATTCTGCTCAAAGACTAAGCACTCCTGAAGTCTGGAAAATGATCAAAAGGGGAGTTTGCTCTTATGCTGTTTCTATAAGAAAACATCTCCCAGAAGAATGTCTCTCTGTTAAACTACTCTATTTAATTCTTACAACCCTGAGGTATGTATCAAGATCTGGACCCTTATATTGCTTGGCATATTTTATTACTGTATTATCTGCCTCCTTAGGGTATACAGCTGCTCAGTGAGCTTGTGTTTATAGAGCTCTCGAAGGTCTACAGATGGAGAGCGAAGAGAAGCAATCTATATTTTTACACTGTATATTCATGTACCCTTTTTCTGCTTAAGGCTTGGCCTCAAACACATGGATAACTAAGGTTTGATATGATTCCCCTTGGGCATAGTGACAGAACATATTTACTGTTTATTGCTTCACAAAGTTGATTTCTATCAGTACTGCACTACATTCCTATCCAAACAGGAGCCAACATATCCCAAAGAAGAGTGGGTGATAAAAAGAGAATTTTATCTATTGAGCTGCATCAGAATCAGGGCAGAATCAAGACACAAAACACAAAAGCAGAGCAACCTCACTGTGGTCTTCAGCATCCTCATGAGGTGAACTGGAGGGGCAGACACTGATCTCTTCACTCTTAGGACCAGTGACAGGACCCAAGGGAATTGCATGAAGCTGTCAGGGGAGGTTTGGATATCAATAAAAGGTTTTTTACCCAGAGGGCGGCTGAGCACTGGAGTAGACTCCCCAGGGAAGTGTTCACAGCACCAAGCCTGAATGAGATCAAGAAACATTTGGACAATGCTGTCAGGCCCATGGTGTGACTCCTGGGGTGTCCTCTGCAGGGCCAGGACCTGGATGGGCTTGATAATGCTTCCAACTCAGCATGTTCTCTGAACAGAAAACACTGAGCAACGCTGCACACAAGGTGCTGCATAATCTCTGGAGCAGCCCTGTAATGACACGCTTTACCTGCGCCACAGCAGAGTTTCAGTAAGAGTCAATACAGAGGAGTGAGACACTTGTCCCTGCTTTTCGACTCTGAATATACCTGATGTCATCCTTTACATAACAGCTCTTTGCCTTTGTTTTAAGAAATCCTTCAATGTGGATGAATGAGTCTACATTTATACCTACATCAGCCCACTACAGACAATGCAATTACAGGTGGAGAAGCCAACTGGAGAGTTTCCAATTATTCTGAGAAGTTCTGCTTATGCTTCCCCAGTCACAATAGGAAAAAGGGAAAGTAAAATGTGCCATCAGTGTAATGGGCCCACAGAAACGGCCCCTCTTTCATTTAGTGAAAGAGAAACATACATGCATAAACACTAGGAAGCAGCTTGCTTAGCTATTTTCCTAGTTACCAGTCACTGCAAATACTCCTAATTAACAATGCTCACAGACAAAAGATGTAAAGAATCAGTTAGTATTCCTGACTACTCACACAGATATCTGGGATTTGAAATTTATGCTCCCTAGTGAAAGCTTTAAAAGTATACATGAAGGACATCTCTAATGACATAAGTGATAAAAGTAAGTTGAAACAGGAATTCAGATTTACTCTTTACCACAATGCAATTCTTCCTGCTGCTTTATCAGATATCTGAGATTATCATCCATATTCTGCCCAGGTGAGAGATAAGAGTTATGAACAAAGAAATTTGTACAAAAGGTTCATCAGTAACACTTTGCAAAAAAACATCTTCAATTTTTGCTTTTAACAATTCTCATAGGAGTCAGGTTAAATTCTGATCTGAGCACAAATGGACAAGCTGTTAACTGGTTTCTTTCTCCAGAGACACCCAAGTTTTTCACTGAGATTAATACACAGTTTTCAAAATTTTCGTAAAGGAGATACAGTGGAAAAATTAAGAAACAGTTTTTGGACAAGAGGGTGGTATAGCTGATAACCAAGAATGGGTTTTCAGTTTAGCTAAGGAGGCAGCAACCCATTTATGATCCCAAACAGTATTTTTCAAACTTGTGTCTCAGCTGAGCACACAATTTGCTGCACTGTTGAAATATCATAGAAGAATAAGGACAGATTTACTCCTGTGGATTCTGCAGGATATATATTTACCAAATAACTACAGCATGCACTCCTTTATTTGATTCATCCAAGAAACTCCAGTTATTATAAGCCCATTTTTAAATCATGCCACAAGAGATATGGCCTCTTGTGTTGAGTGAATGTTTAGGTGTAAGATTGCCCAATCATCTATTGAACTGCAAGCTTCAGAAAAATAAATGCTGACAAATAATCTAGGGTCAGGTCTGTGAAATGCTCCATATGTGCTAGCTGAAAGAGTCTGACACTACCTTGCTCTCAAATGTTAACAGCTTTGCAAAAGAATGCCCTCTCTTCTGCAGCTGAAATTTTTCTTGTTCAATCCCCAATAAAAGTAGCTTTCATTTCAGTTTGAGAAAAACCTCATCTATCATTTAGCTATTACAAAGTGAAAAGAAACATGTTTCTTCGTTATATATACAGCTAAGAGCCAGAAGTGCTGGCCTTGAGCTGCACTGAGGTCAGTGGGCACCTACACTGGCGGGTGGCCACACCAACACTTGTGTGAAAAAGCACCGCTCCAGGTATTCAAGACAAACGTCCAAGGCAGTAATTCCACTTCTTTTCAGTCAAAGAGCAGGCAAGTCCCACTTTCCCAGCAGAACCATCCCTCCTGTGCAAGTTAACTCACTTGGGAAGCCCAGCCAGAGCTGCAGGTGCTCAGTGTGGCAGCGGGAGCAGTGTGGGAGGAAGCCCCAGGAAGGAACAGTGACGAGCTGGAGGTGAGGGGGCACAGCCAGCGGCAGCAGCCTCTGCCTGCCTGGTACAGCTGAAACTGTTTGTCTCTGCCAGATTAAAAGCACTGCTCTCAGAAAGCCCTGACCAGGAGAGCCCAAATAAACTACACAATCTCAATCATGACTAACCAATTGCCAAAAAGGAAAAAAAAAAAAAAAAGGTGGGGGGAAAGAATTATATGTCTAGGAAATGTTTTTCACATATTTGAGAATAAGTTATCTGGCTGAAGAATGTGTTGTGTCTTCCAAACTGAAGACCAAAGTCATTTGTTTGGTTGCAAGGTTTTGTTACATTATAGTTCTGTGAGAGACATGCAATTTTAAAAGCAACAGCCTATGTTCAGTTTATCACAACTTCACAATGGGAATTAGAAACCTGAAGCTTGATTTATAAACAGCCCAAGGGGACAAATGCTTTGCAATATAGCTTCACATTAACTACTGTGATGCAAACATGAAAAAAACTTCACTGCAATCTGTTCATGCATAGACAGGTCAATACTCTGGGACGCCCTCAACATGAAGAATATTTCCAGGGAAAAGAAAGAAAAAAGACACAGTGTCACAGTATCCAACAATTTCTTTGAACATCTGATAATACCTAACCTTTCTCTTAAGCAGAAAAGTTGAAACTATGCTATTATATGATCAACTAAATTCACTAATTACAAAATTTTCTAGCCTCATTGCTGTGGAAGAAATGGGAAGATAACATGAATTCTAGCAACTTTTCAGTGTTTAAAAGGAATATCTCACCAACAATCGCATGAAAAGATACATAACAATTACAATAAATACAGGTATTGTACAGATATGCCTGAGATATTGCGGAATCCTTGCAGTTACTGCCAATAAGAGGTTATAACAAGGTATTTCTATATAGCTGTTTCCAGCCTGAAGCATCCCCAGTTTTGATGAGGTTAAAAGGCAAGTTCCTCAAGCATCATAACTGATACTTTAATGGGCAGGCTCAAAATTATTTTAGGACTTTTCCCAGTCCAAAAGCTATAATTGTTTATATTTTTCTATCAATGCCCCCAATAGTATATGAATTATGGGAAGTAGATTCATTATCCAGTTTGATGAATTATCATCACCACAGACACTGTGATTTCAGGTGTTCTAGTCTTCACGTAACTGTTATTCCTCCTTTTTTGACAAAGATTAATTGAGGATAGCAGTGCCACTAGGGCAGGAATTTACATAATCAAGGCCACTGTCATCTATTCTTGGTGTCATAACCGAGACCACAGTTTCATGGGCATCGCTGTGAATGCAAAGAAAACATACCAGTGAAATTTAAGAAGGTTAAGACAAAAACAGCAGTACACTTGATTTCAAACACTATTACTTGAAGGTAATTTAAGATATGGACTCTGTTAATAAATTATGTACAATTGTTTCATGTACAATGAGTAATAAAGATTCTACATTAAAGCAATTCAAAAGGTTTTCCCCCTTGACATTTTTTTTTTAAATGGAAAGCTTCTTTTCTTTTTCTCTTGTCCTAAACTTTCTCTAGATGTAAACACTTTGGTGGTGACATGAGCTAAGGAGCCTTGCTGTGAAATTCCACACTAGAACACAGTACAATAGCTGAAAAAAAGTAACAGTCGTAGCTATGGTAACCCAAAGTGAAATATGTTATTTGCATCAGTTTATAACCATATTGAGATGCAATTTACACATTACTGATGTAACAAGGCATGATTGATGTAATCACAAATGACCTATCACAACATGAAGTCACAAAGTGTTTTTTAAGTTTGTTTCTGAAAAGCATTCATGGGGAAGAATACACAGATCTGACCCTTGACATCTCCTGGGTGATTTAAAAGGAAAGAATAACAAAATAAAAGAATAAGATTTCTGCTTTAAAATATTCTGCTCTTTCATTTTATGTTTTTAATTTCTTTTCTCTCCCTTTTAGTTAGTGCAAATCATATATGCTCTAAATGCCTTCTACTAAAGACAGCAGCAAAACTCCCATGCACTGGCTCCAGGTAAATCACTTGGAATCAGCCTTACAGCAAGACAGAACACTTGACTGGCAGGTCTCAAGTTCTAGTATCACTTTGACTTGAGTAAAATATAGTTTACAAGCATTCTAGATTAGTAGCTGACCAAGCATATCTGATTTGCTAAAACTTTAGAAACCTACACACTGTACAGAAAGTCCTCAGGTCTGTCCCGTCTGTCCTTTCATCTCCTTCCACATGCCATCAGCTGTGTGATACCACTGGTGACTGGGGGGTCATAGTCATTGTATGTTTGTGACAGCAAGGCTTGGTTTTAAAATATGACCAAAACAGTAAGAGGGCTACTGAAAATGTAAAGTTGAGACGTGTCAAATGGGCTAAAACCGCATTTCAGTGTCAAGTGAATATCAGACTTTACAAAACCTTTTTTTTTTTTTTCTAGTTAGCTCAGAGAAAGCAGGGAAAACATTTCAGCATAGAAAATACTTCCTGACTGCAAAACCTGAAGGGGGATTTATAGCTATAATGCTCCTAATGCACAAACCAAGCCAGAGAGAAAAGCTGCTCAAACACTGAGATCCCACCCCTACATATTGTCAGCCAAGGAATGGTCCTTCACGCCAAGCTCGCATTTCCTAACATGTATCCCATTCCCTTCAGTCACGGTAAATCTGGTGGGTTTCTTAACCAAAATGTTCCTAAATATTTCTTTCAACAGTTTCATTGTCTGCAATTGAAACTTGCCCTTCACAGCTTAGTCATGGTGGAAACTGTTTACTTTTTAACTTGTAAATTATTTTGCTGAGAAAAAATAGCTGCATAATTTGCTCTTAAACATGAAAAAAAAAAGCAACTAAAATGCAGTTTAGTTGTTTTATGTGGGCTGTTTTGGCACGTCTTGAAAAATAACAGAAAATCCTGGTTTTTATAGAGATAGATCCATTGAAAAAATCTAAAGTGAAAAATACAGAAAAGTCACTCAGGCAGATTTACTTCCACGTAGACTTAAGTTTTAACTCTTAAAAAACTGCACTAGCTATTTAAAGATTAGGGAAGTTTCAGTAGCACAGGCACATTTACTGAAAATTCTATAATTTTCATTTTCCCAATAGAAGCTTTTGGTAAAATTCCCTAATGGACAGCATATTCCTATCTTTGGTTCACACTAGGAGCAGGTAGTAAATAATGAAATAATGTATAATTAATAATAAATAATTTTAAATAATATTTTTCAATAATAAATAATATGGAAAAATAATTTATAAATACCATGTTTATTTCCAGAGATCAATTTTTCAATTTAATTATGAACTAAAATAAAAATTATCTGCAAACCAACATTCATGAAAAGAGAACTGTTTGTATGAAATTTACACTTGTGCAAATACCTGCTTTCACATTCAGGCGCTGCCTAGGGTAAAGCCTATCATCAATATATCTGTGAACAAGGAATGATTCAGAAAATGTTTGTCCTCATTGTCTTTGAGAGAAGAGAAGGGAAGCCTCTTTTAACATATGACAGCTGTGAACCTTCTAAATAGAAGAATTTGTTTTTCTAAAAAACATGGACCTAAAATGACTGCTTGTACTTTCCTCCCTTCAGCCCAAGACTGTGGCTTCTGCATCTGTTACAGCCCCTTTTCACAAGGTTATAAAGAGGAAGGGCTTTCTTTGCAGCACTGATTTTGTTTCAGATCCATTATACCCAGGCAGAAAAAGCATTTAGAATATTTAAGAAACCTTAAATGAAGTTCCCAGAAAAGAGGTTGCAGCCTCCTGTTAAATCACCTGTGCCATCTGTCCGGAATTTCCTCCAGAAATTAGTACGAAAACAAACAGCCTAGAACATAACCAATCCCCAGATTTCCATGTAGATGCATTCTTAATGCTCAGTATAATTATCTTCTCAACAAGATTCAGTAATAATCACAGACTTTTCCATAGGTAATTTAAGGACTTCATAAATGGTGAAGACATTTCAGCATCTTGGTCTATATACAGATGAAAGCCATGATCATAGAAAACTTACAAAAATGTCTTTTCAAGGAAAATGAGAAGAGTTCATTACATTTACTAAATAATTTAGCAGCTGCATTCCCTCTTTTTTCCAGGGAAAGGAATAGGTACATTTTGGCAGAGACGCACAGTGTTAATTTGACTCAGTTGTGCTCTGCCTAACAGACTCCTGGGTGTCAGGATGAGCAGCTGTGATCTCCCCGAGCTTCTCCCCCAGGGTCATCCCCAGGACTCAGCACCTCCCTCAGCAGCAGTGACACAGTATGGATTACAACTATTACAACCAATCCGTCAAGAGCTGTAGCTTCTACCACGGGCATCCACTGTGATCCAGGTACTTTACATAGGACAGGCTTTATTGAAAGAAAGATCAACAGCCTCTCAGCAGAGACAGCAGCAGTCCAAAATATTGGCAAAATATTGCTGCTGATGAGTAACGTTTGCTGAAGTCATTTGGCGTCTGCCTGAAAAGTGCCCATGAACAGTTAACAAGATTCTCAAATGCGCTCATTATCTGGAGGATTATTCTTGATGTGCAGTTAGCTCACAAAAGGTTTGCTGCAAATACAGTCCCCATCAAGACAATTACTTACAGAAGTTACACAGTACAGCTTTCTGTGCTCCGACTGGGTGGCTTCTCCAGCTTGCACAGCATGAGCTGTGAATAGTGCAATTAAGTGTATGACTTTGTATCACAGTACGGAAGCGTGATGCTAAACATTTGCTTTTTGCAATCATCTACCCTCAATGTTAGAGCCTTTTACTACTTATAGTATGACAATCAGGTTAGAAAAAGGGACAGATTGAATTAAAACAAATTTAAAAACAAGGATCCAAGAGCTTAAACATCGCTACTGCCCTGCTAGAAAGTCTTCTTTCACTCCCAAGAATGAAAGGAGATTACACCTTCCTTCGCCTGCGTAAGTGTCCCCAAATGGGATATGCTCTATTCCAACAGACAAAATCCAAAGCTGATATAAGCTTTCCACTCTCCCAGTGGCATCCCATATCCTCCTGGTTAGAAGGTCTTCAAATTCCAACACCAAATTCAAGATCATCGTGACACAACAGAAAAAAAAAAGTAATCTTTATAGTGATGATATACTGAATCCATTATCAGGACTAAAATGCAATATATAAACGAATTTGCTAACTTAAACACCATAGACAACTTTTGAAATATTTACTATTTATGAGGTTAAAAATATTCTGAACAACTTCTGGGCAAACCACTAAAGGAAGTACAGTAACATAGGCATTGAAAGCTTTCAGCTGTTATTCTGATCATAGTGATCTTAGTTCACATACATTATTCCTCTTCCAAATGAGTAATTAACACAAAATTTTCAATTTACTATTATTTGAGTACATTAATTTTACACTCTGATTTCATTCCTTGTAATTCACATCCTTGATATACAAGTCCTACAAGGCTGTAGATTTTAGTTTCAGATCACAATGCATGACAACAAAAATGTTTGCTGTCACAGACTTTGATACTGCACATAATTTTGCAAGATTCCTAGAATTATTCCTGTGTTGAAGGTAAGCCTGAATTAGGAGCTTGTTTAGCATCTTGATTAATTAGCATCATCTTTAATAACAGAATTTGGCACCCTCTGAAATTCTTGACTGCTAAAACATCACAAACTAAGTATTTCACTGCTTAGTTCATATTTCCCTGCCTAATCAAGCTATGTATTTCCTTGATCATGCAAGCTAAATGTTATTGGAATTACTGGGCAGGACCAATGTTACCAGAAATAATTTGTAGGAGCATTTGCCCTGTGGCCAAAAAAATTCACAACATAGCTACTTATCTAGCCCCCTCCATGACACTACAAAGAGGAAGAGTGATCACTCCTGGAGGCAAAAATAATTCTCACCTAAATTACAGACTAAGACTTCGCAGCTAATTTGCTATTGCATTTACACTATTTGCAAATTTTGCTTACGTTATTCTCTTTCAAATCTCTTCACCACATATAGCAAAAAGCTCAAGTAAAGAAAGAATAGGAACTTTAATTTTCACATATTCACCTCACAACACAGTTGGAATATCAGAGTGACCCTGTGAGGAGGAATAGGAGGGAGCTCTCATTTTGTTTTTCCCCTTAATCTTCCTAAAAAGTAATAAAACTTAAAATTTTACTCATCAGGAAAACTACTCTTAACACTTCATGTGTACTTTGCTCAAAAACTACCACAGGGCTGGTGTAAAACACTCTAAACCAAAGCACATGGTCTCAACTCTTATTTTTCTTTTAAAAAGGCAAAGTAAGCAAACAACCCACAAAACCAAACAAACAAACCCAACAACAAAAAGCCCCACCAAATATGCAACAGAAAAATATAAACTTGTTTCAATAAACAGCAATCCAAGAGCCAATATAAGAAATATTCATCCCGCACCGTTACCTATAGATTTCATAACTGAGAAAAAAATTCCCTGCAAAAGCCTGGAATCTTTCTTCAAAATGGAGTAAGGCTTTTACTGCTTCTAATCCTTTCAGAGCACACAAGATTGGATATCATAGCCATGACATTGCTGGACTGAAAAGCTATTTCAAGTAATTTTGCAGTTTGTAAGAAGCATTGGTTACAATTTTCCTTTCTCTCAGATATCTGCACAGCGCTCATAGTAACAAAGGCACCTGCCCTTATGAAAGAAAATATGTAGAACATCATATACTTTTAGATAATGCAATATATAGTTTCTTAAAATAATATATCATATGCGGAATATGACACTTATTTATGAGACTTTAATGCTGGAGTCCATTAAACGCACTGAGCTACAAAGCTCTTGCTCTACATCTCCAATCCATGATTGTTGTATTTCTTTCTTTACTAACACACTTTTCTAGACTTTATGCTCCTGTGTCTTCATTATATTATGGCATTTTGCACTTAGTGGTTTTCCGCACTGGCATTTCCAGTGGGAGCGTTAGCAGAGCTTCACAATGAAGCCAGAAACAAAACCGACCTGCCAGATCAGGGATGGGTTTTGTCTTTCTCAGAACTGTATCACAGCAGGTTGTTACAGCAGGATACATCCCCTCCCCAGACATTACCATAGCATCCGTGTATTTATTTATCACTATTGTATTTATCACTATTGTATTTATTTACAAGGATGTACATGTGCCTGCCCTGCCAACATCATTGTGTTCTGCAGCCCTGTGGAGCAATTAAAGGTCTCACTTAAATGCCCTGCTGCCAAGCATTTGATGGTACTGCTTGGTGGGAAAAGATCACAAACCCTGAGTGCCATGACAAGTAATGAAGGAGATCACAGTCCACCTCTACCTCATTAGATTCCCCCAGCTATAGGGCAAAACCAGTTGAAAGTGAAGATGCTCTGAAACAGGCAAAAAATTCACATTACCCTATTTTGTGGAAGGGAAGAGCAGTATGTGGGTTCTGGTCATTAAATAATTAAATGTGCATGTAATGAAGAGTAGCAGGACAGTGCTAGCTATAAGAATTTATAAGGAGATTACAGTCTGTGTAGATTTAGCAAATGTTCAGATTGTTTCTCTGCTGTTTTTAAACCTCAGTATGAAATAATGACACAGGGTACCCAACAGTCCTTTCACTCTAATGGCCAGCCTAGAGGGGGGTCTGACTGCAATGTGTCAGAGCAGTGTGAAATCAGAAAGGACATTTCTAAGACAGGGCTTCTATCTTTTTACCTGAATACATATTTTGCACTATCCAAAGTAAATGTTAAGTATTTCAGAGACTTTTTCCAAAAAGCTCCTCTGTTGCATACTTCTACTATCCTTTAGCTCTGAAGTAAAACTCAGTAGTTTTAACTCTGTAAAACTACTAGTTTAGTAGTAAAACTCAACAGTAAAACTCAGGAGGGTGAAGCCTACAGGCACTCTTCAGTACTGATGTGCCTTGGAGGACTCAGCACTGAGCTGGCAAGCTTGAGGCAGCTTGTCTCATTTCCACAAAATGATGATAAACAGAACTGGTTCCCAGCAAACTTGCTAAGAGCAAAGGAAGATTCAGGGCTGGCACATTCCCTTGATCCAGGAAAGTCTCAAAGCTCCCTGATGCTGGAGGCAAGACTGGAGCAGCACAGGATGGGGCTGCCAGGGCAGGAACCCTGTCCAGGCAGCCAACTCTGCACAGCAGCCAGAGAAGTGCCACCGTCACTAGGCTGTCATCGTGATTTATCTTGCAGGGTACAGCAATGATGTTTGCTCATGAAAAGACTGGTTGGGGGGAGAGGAGAAGGAAGCCAACAAGAATAACTGAACTGTGTTAATTTTTTTCTAGACTTTTATGGAGTCTACTCGAGCGCTGATCTTTACATGGGTAAGACAGCATACGTATCTCTTTCTCTTCTCTACCTTTCCCAATCAGTTCCATTCTGTCTGATTTCCACCTAAGCATATTCTTTTTAGCAGGACATACTTTAAGACTTAGACCAAATTAGATTTGTAGGTATCCGTGTGCATAGCTGCCACAGATGCTGGTGATCCTAGAATAAAATATACCATTTTTCATTCTTTAGATAATTCTAAAATGTTCCATAGCATATGGTGAAAGACTGCCCAGAAGAAATGCTAGGAAGCAAGAAAATGCTAGAAAACCATAAAATTATTTTCATATATCTTTCAAATTATCTAAATAGTCAACATGCTATGCATGCTTAACTTCTTTTTTATAAAACCATCGGTGAGAAATTACCAATTATAAAATCATTACTTCAGTTACAGTGCTCTATTCCAGTCCACTATCTTGTGTTTTGGTACCTCATGAGAAAAAAAGGAATACTTGAGAAATGCATTAAGACATTTATCTTATTAATGGCCAAGCCTATATAAGCTCATTTTTCTTGCCCTAGGCTTTTATGACCTCGCAATGTAAAATTTTTCTTCACGTTTTTCAGAAATAACAGAAAATTCCAAGAAATGGAAGCCGCTGCTAGTAAAAGAAGAAAAGCTGAGTATCACCAGGGTTAATAGCTCCTATTTGAGATCCATGAATGATTACGGAGTTACTTTTCTATATCGAACTTTCAAGTTGCATTAATAATATGCTGCCTCTCCAGGACACAGGTGCACTCACGGTCCAAAGGCTGTTTGTTCATCACATGGAATAGAAGAGCTAGAGGAACAATGGCTTCAAAGGTCTCATGCTTATACATTCTGACAGTAGTTTGTTGGGCAAGCGCTCTTTGGTACTTAAGTATAACTCGTCCTACTTCTTCCTACACAGGCCACAGACAGGTCAGTAGCATATCCATAGCCAGAAAAAACGTTTCCTTTGGCAACATAAGAACTCGACCTATAAATCCACATTCCTTTGACTTCCTTATCAATGAACCCAACAAATGCGAGAAGAGCGCCCCATTCTTGGTCATTCTTATCAGTACAACTCACAAAGAGTTTGATGCAAGGCAAGCCATTCGAGAAACGTGGGGAGACGAAAACAACTTTAAAGGAATTAAAATCGCCACACTATTTCTTCTCGGAAAAAACGCAGATCCTGTGTTAAATCAAATGGTAGAGCAAGAAAGCCAAATTTTTCATGACATTATTGTGGAGGATTTTATTGACTCTTACCATAACCTCACTCTAAAAACATTGATGGGGATGAGGTGGGTAGCAACATTTTGCTCAAAAGCAAAGTACGTTATGAAGACAGACAGTGATATTTTTGTAAATATGGACAATCTTATTTATAAGCTGCTCAAACCTAACACCAAGCCAAGGAGGAGGTACTTCACTGGTTACGTTATAAATGGAGGACCAATAAGAGATGTCCGCAGTAAGTGGTACATGCCCAGAGATTTGTATCCCGACAGCAATTACCCGCCCTTCTGTTCAGGCACTGGCTACATTTTTTCAGCTGATGTAGCAGAACTGATTTACAAAACCTCCCTTCATACCAGACTTCTTCATCTTGAAGATGTGTACGTTGGACTCTGCCTTCGGAAGCTGGGCATTCACCCCTTCCAAAACAGTGGCTTCAATCACTGGAAAATGGCCTACAGCTTGTGCAGGTACCGCAGAGTGATCACAGTGCACCAGATAACACCAGAAGAAATGCACAGAATTTGGAATGACATGTCCAGCAAGAAGCATCTTAGATGTTAAGATTTTTACAGATGTAAATACCTTTTTTTTAATTTTGGTTGAGTTTGGTTATTTTTTGACAAAGTGATCTGCTGATTTACAGGTTAAACTGTGGGATATTAACTGTGAGAGGATTTTTAATGACTAATTTTTCATTCTCGCTTTGACTACTGGTTTACAAAATTCAGGCTCTTTTTCACAAGGACATTATGCCAACTGAAAGGATCTAAAGTCAAATCTCAGATTTTGTATATTATCATCTATTGCACATATCAGTTCTTGCATCTGTGTGTAAAAGGACAGTAATAAACTATTACAAGCTATTTAACAATTCATACCCCCAGCCTCTGAGATAAGACTCAGGCCCTGAGAAATGAAGAATTACAAACACAAAAAAGTATTCTTCTTTTGACACCCTACAACCATCTCTATTTAGAGCCTTGTTAATAAATAAAGAAGCATACATTTGCACTGAACTTATATACCTACTTTGACATGTGTATTTTATAGTACAATGTGTAAAGTTCCCAAATAGCTTACTAATGGTGTAATAGCAGAATTTAGACAGGTAAGAACATCAAGGTTTTATTGGCCTTAGAAACAAACTCAGACACTGAAATATATTTTCATCCACCAAATGGTATTTCTTTAAATTATTTCAGAATAATCCATTTCTTTACACTTACAACAGCCCAATAAAACATGTAACACAATTTAAAAATTAAGTAGAATCTGTAGGCAAAATAAGACAGGGGAGAGGTATGGAAAAACTATCTTAAAAATATGAGAAAAGCATGAATATCTTAACTCCAAAGCAAGGCAATGTCTCTCATTAGTATCAATGGATTCTCCATTAAACATCTCGAATAGCAATATATAATTATACTGAATGCTGGAAGTGTCAATAAGCAGCATATTTCTTCAGCATCAGTCAGTGCACTATTTACCTAAAAACAAGTAACACAAAAGCAGCTTTTTAAGAGTAAGCTTTACTTTTTGCTGCAGTGCATATAGGAACAAGAGTCTAACAGATCTTTAATGGTGTAGAAAAGAAGAATAGCCAAATAAAAGAATGCAATCAATTTTCTGTGATTATACATAACAGTTATGTACAAATTTCACAGCAAAATAGCAGGCTTTCAAAGACAGACTTATTAACAACCCACCCCCCCCCAATACTAACCTTTTTAAAAAACTTTTTAAAGCTCTCACTTTATTCATCACAGTCAACACACACTGAGGTCCCACTCAGTAGATCCCCTGGACATGTAAGAGAAATAAAATACACAAGATTTATTCAAGTTTCATAATGTGTTTATGTGTATTTTGAATATGAATGTTTATGAAATATGATGAAAACTCTTTGATAAATTCAGGCCATTTCTATTCAACACCACCTTATAACAAAGAGGTGAAATATGATATTGCTCAGCAAATAACTTGGAATTAAGAACTCACACACAAGTTACAAAAACCCAAAACTCACCAAATATATTACTAGCTGTAGATATATTACTCCTGCCGTCCTCAGCACACACAGTCTCATTCATTGCAGCTGGCATTATGTGTAATATATGCAAAACTTAGTCTGTATGTTATTCAGGATGTCTGTAAAGTTGTCAGAAATTAACTGAATAAGAATTTAAAGGAAAACTTTGACCTGATTTTGCCATAGGTGTACACAGCACTTTACAACAGTAACAGAGCAATGAAGATGCTACCCCCTAAAAGGTTTGCAGTTTCATAGCAAATTGTTAGTCTTGTTCACAGATGCAGCCGTATCCTTTCAAAAGAAACTACTTGTAAACAAGGTAATGTGTATCTGGCCTTTAAGTCACCAGCAGGAGCCATCTCAAGCAAATCTATTTCAGATTTAAAGGTGAAGCTACACAACAGCCTAGGAGTTACTGTTAACAGGAACTTGTGTACTCTTAATAAATAAAAAGACACAAAACAAAACACCAGTAGTTTTTATAAAAATGCCAAATGTCTTGCAGCATAATTAAGAGTTATCCTTCCCTAATTGATGTAGTCCTTGTTAAAGTTCCTCTGTCCTATCAAACTCAGAACTCCCAAGGTACAACTAATTGCATAAGTGAATATACAACATGCTGATTGGGTGAAGTTCAGATTTCCTTACACAAGTCCCACAGTATTCTTGGTTTTGAACAGAAATGAGGGTGGAATTCATCCCCAGCCCTTGGGTAAATCACATAGCACAGATGCCCATCCTACCAGGGACACATTTTATAATAATTTGAACCCACAGGCCGCAATCACTTCTGCTATCCCTCTGCACTGTGCAGTAATTTGGAGGTTCTGAATCACAAGCAAATGGATTTGGTTGCCTTATTTCTGCTGATGCTTCTGTGGCCTTTGGTTAGTAACCAGGAGGACAGCAGGGCTCCCAATCCAGATACCTCAGGGCTCAAGTAGCATGGTAGCCTTGAATTTCTCCTAGTACAAGTAGACTGCATTAATAATTGCAAGGTACACCTTGAAAATAGTATCTGAAAAAGTGTATTTCCTGCCATTTATAAATAGACAGACCTTCAACAGAAATGTAAATGTTCATCTTGAAACTGATGTACATATTTCTAAGGCATTTTCTTCTGTATTCAGCTGTATATATGTGTAAGTCTGCTTGCTGTGTAGCATTCTGTTATGCATGGAGCTGAGTGAGGCATTATATTTGTCCAGTGTTTCAAGAGCCTTAAGCATGTGTGCCCTAACTTTTGAATGTACAAGGTACTTTTTCTTTTGCTGCCAAGTGAATTTAAAACAACACAACAAAAGCCTAATTTTCTACTTCTGTTAATTTTCTGATATTAGACTTCACTAGCTTGTTACACTTAGATTTATTGTTTTCTCTTTGCTCAAAAATTTCAGTATTTGAACCTGGATATAGAAAAGTAGCAATACATCTACTCACAGGGACAGCTGTCCCTTCCACTCAGTAGTATTTGTGCCATGTGGGATACTGTTAAGAAACCAATGTTTTCAATAGATTTCCTTTAATTTAAAAAAAAAATACATAACTTAAAGGTCATTTTGTTTCATTGGGTATGGGACAAATGACAGCTTGGTTAAACATGCTGGTTTTTAGTCACTTCAAAAGTGTGACTGTAATCACATTTTGATTCTAAAATGTACATGAACAAAGCACATTGAGCAAAGCAGCTGGGGGGGGGGATGGGGGGAAGTGCCTCTCTTTAGGAGGAATTTTTCCACAAAATCATTTTTTCTTTTTTAATTTGCTAAAACTGTGAGAGTATTTAAAGAGAAGTCTCAAGGTTGATTTTCCACATTTCCTAATAATAATGTCAAGTACCAATTTTGAGGGTTTTTTTGTCTTTATAATGTAGATGGCAATGGCAATTTGTAAATGAAGAGTGTAATTAACTAGAAAAGCTTGTCAACAGTAACCGAACTTTAGGTGTATCATTATATATGACTGGCTGTACTTATGTATTTATTTGTCTAAATTGTATATATTGTTTTATCTATAGT
Source organism: Pardalotus punctatus (assembly GCA_013400915.1). NCBI lineage: Eukaryota > Metazoa > Chordata > Aves > Passeriformes > Pardalotidae > Pardalotus > Pardalotus punctatus. Next base: position 661,929 of record VZTX01007008.1, read on the forward strand.
GTCTGTAGGAGTGCATTCTTTTAGATTAATGTATTATTTACAGTTTTGTGGGTTTGCCAGCAAAGCTGCTAATCAAGATACTATTTTTTTGTATCAATGTCAAATAATAAAAAAAAAAATCAAGTGAAAAATTGAAGGTGCCCTGTATGTTGTCTTCTTCACTTCATTCTAGAAATGTAAATGGTATTACCTGAATACACAATGTCGGTGAATCAGCTCATTTGTCATAAGGGAAAAAATTATGCTGTAAAAGCAGATTTTAAAAAAAACAATTGAAAAAAATAAAACAAAATACTACTTTTATTCACTATTTGTGCAACAACTTCATCAAGCTGATGTCCACACAGATCAGGTGTTCTACTTCATCTGAAGCCAAGGATATAACATTAATGCAGCCATGGCAATATGTGGCAAAGCAGCAGATGGGTTCATCCTCTGCTTTGTCCTATTCAGCTGCTTTGGCATCCCCAGCCAGCGAGACCCAAGTTTGGCTGCTCTAAGTGGCAAAGCTTTTTTACTCCCTCAGCATGGCTTTTCTGCTGCTTGCATGGTATCTTAACATGCGTGCTTGCAGCCATCAAAAGCTATACACAGGAGACAAAGAGAAATGCCCCCAAACCCACATCTCATAAAACCACAATAAACTTGTTTGAAGTTGCTGTGTGACCACCAGGGTCCCCCACACAAATGGAAGGGGCCCTCCCTGGTCTCTCACAGATATATGTTGACCCTGACAGAGCCCTTTGCCCCCCCAACAAAGCACCAGAAAATAAATGAAGAATCACAATCAGAATACACCCAGATTACCCAGTTAGTGTCTCGTACTGTTTGTCTCCAAGCACAAATATATTAAGGTACTGTTTTGTACTTTAGGGTCCTCATATCAAAATAAATGCACAAAACAAAATAACACAGAAGTAGAAGAAATTCCTTTTTCTTGTAAGAACTAGTCAGAAAAATTCCTTTCTCCCTATTCTTCCCTTTGCAGATTCCTATGTAGAAAAAAAACATCTAACCTCTTTTCCACTGGTTTTAGAGCTCAATATCCAAAACTCATTCATGAAATGGAGGGGAAAATAACCCCATCCCTGAGAAGAAAGGTAGCTTTTGCAAACCAAAGTGTATTTCCTTTGGGTCCCCTGTTTCAGAAGTAGCTGAAGGCTGCAACAGAGTCCTCAGGTATCCCAGGAGTGCCTGCAGCAACACAGCAACCTTATAAACCATAATGAGATGCTTTAAACCAACCAAGAGTTTCACATACAGTAAAACCCCTCCAATCGTTTCCATCTCTCTTGTTTCCACCAAAGCAGCCTGAGTTAATTGCAACACTTACACGGTGTTTAATTAATAGACAGCTTGGAGATATACAGATATTAGCACTAGCAGGGTAGATTCCATGTAGCTTGATTATCTTAATTACAAGCATTCTATTTTCTCATTTACTTAATTGATTGTCACAGATTTCCAGAGAAATTTGCACCGCCCTAAGTGAAAATAGTATGTAAAAAACCTTTTTAAAACTGCTGACACCGGCCTACTAAAGCAGCAACACACCAAAAAAAAGGAGATCTGTATGACATGGAACATTATACTGAATAGCATCTGCTTCCTTTTCTCTTGTTTAAAATATGAATTTATTAAATGGAAGAGGAGTCATCCAGGGAGGGAAAAAAAAAGAGAAAGAATGTACCTTATTTATTCAACCACACCTGCAATTAAGTTGTGTCATGTATCTGCTCTGATGACTTGCCTAACACGGGAAAAAGATCCATTTTTCTGCTAGGTCTGCATATTAGCTGATTCTACATTACATCTCTGCCTCACCTGAAAGAGCCAAGAGCAAGAGGCAATTTATTTGTCATGCAAGATTTATCCTTGAGCACTTATTCTGCAAAGGCAGCATTACATAACAAGCTGGACAGAATTAAGTGCAGTGGTTTTGTAATGCAGACAACTTTCATTTGGGGAAAGCAAATACCCCAAACTTGAGGTGTGCTGGCTAACACCTACTATGTCTGCATCTATCTAACATGCCCTTTTTCTTTAGAAGTTCCTTTCTCTGGCCGATTTTCTAACATTACCTCTTTCTTCAAAGAGAAATGGGACCTCTAGGTACCTTAGGATAGCAGTAGAAGCAAGGGGGAAGCAGAGAGCACCCTACATCATTATGAACTTTTTCATTGACTTACAAAAATCACTTTAGCCTCACTCTGGTTTTTTGTACTTTTTATCTGCTTCAATCTGGGACACTTGCCTGCTGTTTCCATCACTCTTTCCATTTTCCTTATGTGCTTTTACATAGCTCAGCATTCTCCCATCTACAAGTATACATTCAAACCAGTCACAAAAATAAGAACACAGTGTTTTTATGAAGAGAGGGCCCTTACCTGAAGAGTTTACCATCCGCTGTCTAATACTGGCAAACTGAATTCAGCAAGTTTCAGGGGACAAGTAGCACTTGAAGTAGTTGCTTCAAAAATCTTTTCTTTGATATTGCCTGTTCTAGGTATATGGGAAAAAATAGATCTATCATCTTTCATCTTGCCTCTCACTGCAGAGATCACTATCACAAGTTTAAGGTTGTTTAGCCTTTTTTTCCATATTCATTTTACCTTTCCTCACATAACCTTGGATAATTCATCAGAACTCAAAATAGCATTTTTTCATGTTCCACTTTAACTCCCATTTAATCAAGTATACTTTATTCCACAATTTCAATGTTTTAACCTTTTTATCTGCTTCTGCTCTCTGTTGCCTCCACTCTCCTCATATCTTCCCAATAGTCAGACATCTGCTATCGAATCTGTTACAAGAGTACTTACATGAATGTTGAGCACAGCAGTGCTTTTCTCTGTCCCTGTCTCTGAGGTACCAAAAGCTGCATTTTTGTATTAGTCTCATTAGACAGGACAGCTTAACTTAATATTATCACATTTAAAGCAGAAAATTAATTTCTGCTAGCATCTGGAAGAGACAACAAGTCTATAGGGCTACGGCAGCTATAGGCACGGCTGGTGTAGTAAAGGAAACTCCCCGGTCTGCCCATTCCCCAGGCCCCGGCAGTCGCGCTCCCAAGGCCACACTTCCACTGCTGGGAGCGGAGTAACACAGGAGCAGCTCCAGATGGGGCCTCTGAGGACGGATCCCCCACAAAGGCACCCCTGGGCTTTTATCCCCTCACAGTCCCAGCACGGGAAGGCCTCGGCTCCTGCTGTGTCCCTCAGGGCCCATTCCTCATTCCCGCTCTGGCAGGCTCCTGCTGTGACCCTCAGGGCCCATTCCTCTGCCCGCTGGGAAGGCCTCGGCTCCTGCTGTGTCCCTCAGGGCCCATTCCTCTGCCC